>VZUI01034408.1:0-11548 GCA_013401135.1 Cettia cetti
TGCTGCCTGGGCTGGCATTGCCAGAGCAGCTGTGGCTGCCCCTGGAGCCCTGGCAGTGCCCCAGGCCAGGCTGGACATTGGGGCTGGAGCAGCCTGGGGCAGTGGGAGGGGTCCCTGCCATGGCAGGGGTGGCACTGGGGGCTCTGGGCTCCCACCAACCCAAACCCTTCCAGAATTCCCTGACTTTATGATCCTGATGAGTTTGCTCCTTCCTCCCTGAGCATCATCCCTTGTCCAGTCTCCAGCTGGTGCTCCTGCCCCTCTGGAATTGCGTCTGGAATGAAACCCAGCCCTGGCACAGGACACACACGGCTGGCAGTGCCCTGGTGTCACATGTCACCGTCCTGGGACATCCCCCTGGTGACCCCCGGGACATCCGGGATGGCAGCCAGGGTGGCAGAGCCAGTGGCACCTGGCCCTCGGTGTGCCCAGGTGTGCCCAGGTGTGCCCAGGTGTGCCCAGGTGCCCGCTGTCCCCACACTCAGCTCTGTCTCTGTCCCCAGGTGATGCAGGTGCTCAACGCCGACGCCATCGTGGTGAAGCTCAACTCTGGGGACCACAAAACCATTCACCTGTCCAGCATCCGGCCACCGCGGCTCGAGGGGGACATCGCCCAGGTGACACTGCGGGGGCGGGACACGGGGAGGGCACAGCGCCGGGGGACACTGCGGGTCGGGGCACGGGGAGGGCACAGCGCCGGGGGACACTGCGGGTCGGGGCACGGGGAGGGGACAGCGCCGGGGACGGGGGGAGGGCAGGAAGAGGATTGCAGGAGGATCGGTATCGGCTCTGTGTGGAGACCCCCCGTGGGGCTCCTGCTCTCTCTGTGATGACCAAGCCCCCCTTTCCCTTCCCGTGTGTGGGAGCCCCATCCCGTGGGATGCAGGAGGCCTGGGCAGGGCTGGGGCGTGCCCTGGTGGCTGCAGACAGACGGACCCGTCCCTCTTCCCGTGCCTCAGTTTCCCTCTGTTCCGTGGACGTTCCTTAGGGACGCGCTGTCCCTGCAGGCTCTGTCCCGGCCGTGGGGCAGGCCCGGGGGGCTGCAGGGCTGCTGGAGACGATTCCCAGCGGGTGAATCCTTGTGCCGTGGGGCGGGCTGGGCTCTGCGCTCTCCCCCCGTCCCCGAGCGGCGGCTGCGGCTCCTCGTGACCGGCGGTGCCGGCTCGGGCGGGCTCTCGGCGGGCGCTGCGGCGTCGGGAGGGGCTCGGAGGCCTTTGGAAGGCTCGCATTGTTCCCGCACAGTTTGGTCCCTGCGCTGTGTGTTTGAGGCTGTCCGAGGCCGGATCCCAGCGCGGCAGGGAGATGAAAGCGCCGGGATGAGCCGGGGTCGGGCCCCGGGAGCGCCCTTGGCCCCGCGGAGCTCCGGAGCTGTGCCGGGAACGGGAGGCGGCTCCGGCCCCGCGGCGCACGCTGAGCGCCCTTGGCCCTGCCCGGAGCTCTGGAGCCGTGCCAGGAACGCGGGGAGGGAGGAGGGATCTGTCCCTGTGTCACACGCCGAGCGGCCCTGACCCTGCTCAGAGCTCGGGGCTGTGCTGGAAACCGGGCTGGGGGATTGGTCCCTGTGTCATGGAGAGTCTCATTCATCCCCACAGCTCCAGAGCTGCTCCTGGGCTGGGGGATTGGTCCCTGTGTCCCAGAGTCTCATTCATCCCCACAGCTCCAGAGCTGCTCCTGCGCTGGGGGATTGGTCCCTGTGTCCCAGAGTCTCATTCATCCCCACAGCTCCAGAGCTGCTCCTGGGCTGGGGGATTGGTCCCTGTGTCATGGAGAGTCTCCTTCATCCCCACAGCTCCAGAGCTGCTCCTGGGCTGGGGTGTGACCCTGGTCCCTGTGTGCCATTCTGGGACACTGCTGTGGGTGCAGGAGCCTGGCACTTCCCGCTGATCCCAGCCCAGCAGGGGCTCCTCAGGCAGGGATTTGTCCCCGTGCTGCTGCTTTTCCCTCTGTTACTGCATTCCCTCCATTCCCTCCGTGGCTTATGTGCTTGGAGCTGTGGGATCATGGAGCTTCCGAGACCCTCGGAGCACCTGCCTTGTTCCTGGCACATCCCTCCTCCTCCTCCTCCAGCACCTCTGGAGATGCCAGGAAGGCTCCTGAGAAGGCTCCTGCCCGTGCACATGGTGGGGGCCAAGCCAAGGTTGCTGCAAACCCCCCTTTTCCAGGCTGTTTTTCATCCCGGAGCCCCGCGGGCTCCTGAGGTGACCCCGCGTTGCTGTGGGAACTGGAATTTGGGAATTCCTGCCTCCCCGCACGCCGCCTTCTTGCGGCCACGCGGAATTATGGAAAACTCCCCGGATGGGCCTCTCCGTCCCCGCTGCTCCTCCGGCGTGGGCTCCGCGGGGCCGGAGCTGCCCGGGCCGGGGCTGGGAGGAGCCGGCAGCAGCGGGATCTCCTCGGGAGCGGCGCGGTCTCCAAGGAGACTGCAGCGAGGCAGCGGCTCCCCGCCGCGCCGCCGGAGGCATCGCTGGAAACGCCGGCGGGCTCGGCTCCTCCCCACGGCCGGGGGCTGCGGGGGGACCCGCAGGGTGGGCTCTGTGCCCCCAGGCCGGCGTGTCCCTGTGCATCTCTGCCACCCCAGGGTCACATCCCAGTGTTGCAGTGTCACATCCCAGTGTTCCAGTGTCACATCCCAGCACCCCAATGTCACATCCCAGCACCCCAGTGTCACATCCCAGTGTTCAATGTCACATCCCCGCACCCCAGTGTCACATCCCAGTGTTCAATGTCACATCCCAGCACCCCAGTGTCACATTCCAGTGTTCCAGTGTCACATCCCAGCACCCCAATGTCACATCCCAGGACCCCAAGGTCCCATCCCAGCACCCCGAGGTCCCTGGGTGGATCACAGCCCTGTGGCTGCTCTGTGTCTGTCCCTGGCTGTTCCCATGGATTGGGATCAGCATTTGGGATCAGCTGCACCTCTAGGGCACATCCAGGGTTTGTGGGGGCGGGGTCCTGCTGCCAGAGCCCCTGGAAGGGTGGCATTCCTGGTCCTCAGAGGAAGAGCTGCTTCCCTCCTCCTCCTCCTGGTGCTGGTGCTGGCCCTGCCCGGGGCACCCGGACTGGGAGGTTCTGTGTCCTGTACTGGTCCCAGTTCTGCCCCACCAGGGTCTCCCCAGGGTCCCCCTGGCCTGGGATGCTCCCGTTAAATCCCAATTATTTCTCCCTGCGTTTCATCCTTCCGTTGCTCCGTCATGCTTCCGTCCCTGGCGCTGTCGTTAATTACCTGGCAGTGCAATTAATGACGGGTTTGCTCCTCCCCTTCCACACCAGCAGTTAAAATTGTGGAAAAAACATCCAAGAATTCCACAGGGCCCAAACCCACCCTCGCTGAGGCTCGGGGTGGGGACCATTGCAGAGGTGGATCTGGAGCTCAGGGAGTGCACGCTCCTGCTCATGGATCAAATATCAGCATGGACATCTCTCCATGGGCACGTCCGTGGAATCTGTCAGGATTTACTGAATATTCATGGGAATATTTAAAACATCTGAGCATTTATTGAGCAGTGGGCTCTGCTCCCAGGGACAGGGACAGGAGCAGAGGGAACGGCCTCAGGCTGGGCCAGGGCAGGCTCGGGAGGACAGCAGCAGGAATTTCCCCATGGAAAGGGGCTCAGGTCTAGGAAGGGGAAATTTAGGGGTGCCCAAGGAATTCCTGGGTGTGGCACTGGGCACAGGCTGGGGATCAGGCACGGCTTGGACTCGGTGACCTTGGATGGCTTTCCCAGCCTCAGCAATCCCAGGATTCTGTGATCCACATAAATTCCAGGCGCCTCCATTCCTTTATTTAAAACAAAATACCAAATGTATAAAATGCACCTTCGGGCTGACCCCAGGCTCCCCTGGAAGGTTTTTTTCCCCCCCCAGTGCCCCTTTGTGGGCTCTTGCCCCCTCCCCTCATCCCTGCCGGAGCAGGAGCACCGGGACACGGCAGCTCCGCGGGGAATCCCGTCCCAACCTGCCGAGCGCTAATTGCTCCCGGGGCTGGGCGCTAATTGCTCCCGGGGCTGGGCGCTAATTGCTCCCGGGGCTGGGCGAGGAGGAGATGGGAAGTGACAAAGTGACAGACGGGAATGGAATCCTGCAGCCTTTCATCTCCAGCCTTTCACCTGGATGAGGCCCGGCTCTGCCCGGGAGCGTCAGGGATGGGCTGGGAGATGGATCCCTGGGGCACGGGAACAGCTGGGAGAGCTCACCTGGAGAGCTGGGATCCTCCTCAGGACAGCTGGAAACTCACTGGAACAGCTGGAAAACCTCACTGGAATGGCTGGAAACTCACTGGAAGGGCTGGAAACTCACTGGAAGGGCTGGAAACTCACTGGAAGGGCTGGAAACTCTCTGGAAAGGCTGAAAACTCACTGGAAGGGCTGGAGACTCTCTGGAAGGGCTGGAAAACCTCACTGGAAGGGCTGGAAACTCTCTGGAAAGGCTGGAAACTCTCTGGAAAGGCTGAAAACTCACTGGAAGGGCTGGAAACTCTCTGGAAAGGCTGGAAACTCACTGGAAGGGCTGGAAACTCACTGGAAGGGCTGGAAACTCACTGGAAGGGCTGGAGAGTCTTGCTGTGATGGCTGAAAACTTACTGGGATGACTGGAAAATATCACTGGAATGGCTGGAAACTCACTAGAAGGGCTGGAAAACCTCACTGCAAGGGCTGGAAACTTTTTTTGGGGGGATGGCTGGAATCTCCCCCTGGGATGGCTGGAACCTCTCCTGGGATGGCTGGAACCTCTCCTGGGATGGCTGGAACCTCTCCTGGGATGGCTGGAATCTCCCCCTGGGATGTGGCCCCATCTGGGGGTGCAAACGTGGGATGCTCCAATCCCTGGCATGCTCCAGGTGCTGTGGATGCAGGGGAGCCATTCCCAAGGTGCAGCTCAGCCCTGAGCCCTGTGCTGGGGTTTGGGATCCATCCTCCCTGGAGCATTTGCTGGATCCATCCAGAGGCGGAGCCGAGCAGTTCCGTGGGATGAAGGCAGAGCCAATTCCCAGGAAGAGCTGCTGGATCCACCTGTGGTGATTCTGCCCGGAGCTCCCCTGGGTGTCGGTGCCCCCACCCTGCCCAGAGTTTGGGATATTCCCCTTCCCTTCCCAGCCACCAGCTCCTTCCCTTGGACAGCCACATCCCAGGCCCCGGCAGCCGCTCCGGCGGAATGTTCTGGATTGCGGCAGTTGCAGCACAAATCTGCTCCAATCCCCAGTTTATCTAAATTGATCTCTTAATTGGGAATTCTCTGGAGGAGGGGGAGTGGAGCACATGGATCCTGATTCAACGGGGAGAGCAGGGAACACGCAGCCTGCTGGGGGTGGGCTGGAACTGGGGCAGCGCCCGCGGCCGGGGCGTGCAGGCTGCCAGGGCTCGGGGTTTGGGAGCTTTGGGGAGCTTTGGGGAGCTCTGGAAATGGGATTGGGAGCAGAGATATCCCAGCTCCTCTCCCAGCTGCTCCCTGGTCACCTGCACAGCTGAGATCAGGTTGGCACTGGAGGTGTGGGATTTTTCCAGGGATTGCTGGGATGGCCCTTGGATATTTCCAGGTGTCCTTTCCAGGGATGCAGAGCTGAGGCTTCCTGGTTTTCCATGTTTCCCCTGGATGGTGGCTCGTTCCTGTGCCTCTACCCCACACCAGAGCTGGGCAGGGGTCTCCAGGCAGGATTTGGGCTGGGGGATCCTGGTGCTCTGCCTGCTCTGGCCTCTGGAGCGGTGGGAGCCTTCCAGAGCTGCCACCACCAGCCCGGCAGGGAAAAGCTGGCGGCACGGGAAAGCTGGAAATGGCTTCAGGAAGAGGGAGAACAGATGGATTTGGGCTGGGATATTTTTTTCCCAGCTCTCAGAGGAGCTGCATGCAGGGTCCTTGGCTTTCTGCTGTGATTCCAAAGGCAGGGAGCTGCTGGATCATTCGGGGCTGGAATGTGGGACATTGCAGGTGCCCCCGGGGGCGGTGCCAGGTGGGATTCCCGTGGGCACTCTGTGTCCTGCAGATCCCAGTGGCTCCAGGGCTCCGGGGTTCTGCCTGCTCCCTCTCAAATCCAGGCTCTGACTCCTGGATTCAGGAATTTGTGTGCCGGGAATGCCATGGCTGCTCCGTGTCCCCGTTCCCTTGGCAGGGCTGGGGATGCGGCCGCTCCCGCTGCTCATCCTGCCACATTCCCGCGGATTTCAGGGAGTGTTTTACCCAAACCCCTCAGAGCTGCTGCCTCCCCTGCCCCTCGCTGGTTCCCGGGATATTTCTGTGGGATTGGAAGGGCTCTGTACCAGCGACCTGCCTGGAGCTCTGCCGGCGCCCCGGAGGCAGGAAGGGCAGGGAATGACCTTGGGGCCAAGGGCAGCCTGGCCCCTGGAGCTCTGCTTTTGAGGCTGTTCCAGCTGGATTTATAACCCTGCGGGAGAGCTGGGAAAGGAGCTGGGGAAGGAGCTGGGGAAGGAGCTGGGAAAGATCCCATCCCACCCGTTTTTAGCAATCCCAGCTGCTCCATCCCTGGAAAAGAGCTGCTGCTGCCGGCTCTGAGCCACCCTGGATACCCGTGGAGAGCCTGGGGTGCCGTGGGTGCCCGGTGCCGCTCGACAGATGGTCTGCAGGTGTCCGCCGGGAGCCTTTCCAGGGAGCAGCCAGCTGGATTTTGGGAAGAGGGCGGCTGCACGGCTTTGGCAGCGCCTTGCTGGGAGCTGGGAGCGTTGCTGGGGCCCTGCAGAGGCTGCGCTGGCACCCTCGGGAGCGCGGGCGACGCCTCAGCCCTGCCAGGCTGGGAGGAGGGGCTGGCACAGGCAGCGTTCTCCAGGCGGGAATGGCTCGGTGGGCTCTGCCAAAGCCTCTGGAGGGATGGAGGCACCAGCACAAATCCCCGGGGATGTGGCAGCCCCTGGGTCCCCTGCAGTGCCCCAGGCCAGGCTGGACACTGGGGCTGGAGCAGCCTGGGACAGTGGGAGGGGTCCCTGCCCATGGTGGCACCGGGTGCTCCCTGAGGTCCCTTCCCACCCACAGCATTCCATGATCCCTCTGCTAACGAGCCTGGAGGAACCGGGGGATCCCCAGCTCGGCCCCCTCGTGTCCCCCCGCGCTGTCCTTGTCCCCGTGGGTGCCGTGAGGACGGTCCTGGGAGCCGTTCCCGGGGCTCCGGGGTTGAATCCGAGGCCGGGCCCGCCGGGAATGCCGGGCGGGACTCGTGCGGAGCAGGTTGCGGCTGCGATTTGTGGCGCAGGGTTTGTACTACACAAATTGCTCCGCACTCAACGAGCATGAAAGATTAACGAGGAACAAAGCCCTGAACTCATCCGGGCCCGCTCCCGCTAAATTACAGCTACAGGGATCATGGCAGCTCATCCGCGGATCGTGTAAGCGAACTGATTCGCCGGCCCCGGCTCCGGGAGCTCCGCACGCGACTTTAATGGATTCTAAATATTGGCAGAGCCGGGGAGAGGGGGCGCGGGGGCACCGGAGTTCCCGGATCAATATTTAATGGGAGCTGCAGTCGCTTCCAGGGAGAAGATGAGTGCAGTCAGCGTGTTCTGGGAACCTGGAATGTGCCCTCCGGGCAGCAAGTGCTGCGCCGGGGAAAGCGATTCGGGAAAAGTGATTCGCTTGCATCTGCAGCTGCCGAGCCTCCTGCCGCTCCCCGAGTCATTCCTGCCTGGGAAAGCGGCCCTTCGGTGTTTAATCCGCGCCTCTGGACTGCGGCACCGCGGCTCCCGGCAGCGCAGGGTGTTAAATTCCGGCTGGGGGGGATCCGGGGGACGGCTCCGCTCTGCCTCCGGAGCGTTTTCCCTCCCCGGCCGCGGGCAAACGTCCGAGCAGGCGGAGCCGGCTCCCGGGGGAGCTGCCAGCGCCAGGTACAAGGCCCGCTCCGGGTCGGGTTCATTTGCGAGCTGGCACGCTCGGGTTCCTGTATGGATTACAGCTGCTGGCATCCCGGGAAATTGCTCATGGCTCAGAGAGCAGCAGCTCCGCAGCGAATCGGGAGCAGCCTCCAGCCCGGAGCGCTGGAGCGGCAGCAGCGGCAGCAGAAGCCGGGCTGGTGCCGGAGCAGCCGGCCAGCCCCGCAGCCGGCCGGGGAGCCGGGCGGGAGCTTGCCAGCAATTAGGGAGCAGCTTTTCCATGAGGCAGCAGCTCCGGGAGGCCCCGGGGCCGCGCTGCTGCGAGCAGGCCCCGCGCAGCCCATCTGCCGCCGCCGCCGGAACCTGGGTCTGCCGCGTGGCAGGAACGATCCCGGGGGACGGGGCCGCGCCGAGATCCTTCCCCTGCCGCCTCCCGCTAAGTGCTGCAATTCCTCTGTTGTAATTCCTGCCTGGTGTTGTGACACCGATGCTTGGAGGGAGATGCAGGCACCTGCCAGCTCGCATTCCCGGGGATGCTGCTCCAGCCTGGCGCGCTCCGGGAGCTGCTCCAGCGGTTTGGTCCGTGCCCAGCCCCGGCTGTTTCTCGCTCGGCTGGATGAGCGTGAAAACGCTGCTGGGAGAGTGCAGCTTTGACCTTCTGAGCTCCTCGGGAGCTGCTGGATTTCCTCAGCGCATGGAAAATTGCGCTGAATTGGAGCAGAGCCTCGGTCCTGGCACAGAGCTGAGCTCTGCAATTAATGCTCCGGCCCTTGTGCCTGGGGAATCGATCCCTGCTTGGAGTGTGGGATGAGCCTCGGCGCTGGCTCCCTTCCCATCTCCCAGCTCGGTAGCCTCTGCTCCGTGTGGGAGCGGGCGCGGCCCCGGCAGCGCCCCGGATCCCGCCCGGGGTGACAGAGCTGGGTCACACGGTGCCACCACCCAGCGGGGCAGGGAGGGGACAGGAGCAGCTCCGTCCACTCACGGACAGGACAGGGCAGCTCCGGCCCCCGGGCCTGGCCCAGGCTCCGTCCTGCTCCCTGCTCAGGGGGTCTCGGGGGGTCCCAGCCGGGCCAGGGCTCCGTGCTCATCCCAGGGCACCCCTCCCTCCCTCTCTCCCTCCCTCTGTGCCCGGGGGAGGAGCCCGGAGCCTCCACAGCCTCCGCAGCCTCCGCAGCCCCGGCAGCGCTGGGGGTTTGAGCCGTGGGAGCAGTGGGAACACCCCCATTCCTGCACTGCTCCCAGAATCGGGAATCATGAATATTCCCCCGCCATTAGCACCGGCTGCATTCAGTGCCAGACTTTTGGAGACGTGAGGGATGGATGGGATGGAGGCAGGGGGGGTGGATTTGGGATTTGGAACGTCCCTCACCGGCACCTGCAGCCCCCCCGGCCCCTTCCCCCAGCTCGAGTTCCTGGGCTCCAGTGGCACCGGCCGTCCTTGGGGACACCGGGAGCACCTCAGAACCCCCCCAAATTCCCAGTGCTGGGGCAAAGCCATGGGGCCTGTGCCAGGGACAATGGATCCATCCTGCCTGTGCCAGGGACAGTGGATCCATCCTGCCTGTGCCAGGGACAGTGGATCCATCCTGCCTGTGCCAGGGACAATGGATCCATCCTGCCTGTGCCAGGGACAGTGGATCCATCCTGCCTGTGCCAGGGACAGTGGATCCATCCTGCCTGTGCCAGGGACAATGGATCCATCCTGCCTGTGCCAGGGACAGTGGATCCATCCTGCCTGTGCCAGGGAAGGTGGATCCATCCTGCCTGTGCCAGGGACAGTGAATCCATCCTGCCTGTGCCAGGGCTCATGGATCCATCCTGCCTGTGCCAGGGCTCATGGATCCATCCTGCCTTTTCCTGGACCTGCCATCACAGCGCAGCCCCCTGGGGTAGGCGAGGGGGTCTCAGGGTGTGCTGTGAGCAGGGCAGGGGTGACAGTGATGGTGACAATGACAGTGACAGCTCAGGGTGTCCCTGTCCCAGGCCCCGCGGAGGGGAGGCAGCTCCATCCTCCAGAGCTCTTCCCTCGCTCCCGGTCCCGCTGTCCTACTTTTCTGCAGCTGCTTTTCCTCCTTCCCTCCGTCACGTGCGGGTGGGCTCGGAGCGCCCCCGGGCAGCTCCGGCCGCGGGCCGGCCCCCGAGCCGCTCCCGCATCCCGGCACTCCCGCTTCCTGCCCCGACCCTGCTCCGGGGCCGCGTGGGAGGATCCACGGGAAGGAAACCCGCCGGGAGCGGGGACAAAAGGGGCCGGGAGCGAGTCCCCTCCCACGCCACCCCAAATCCAGGGCAGGGAGGGCCTGCAGGGACGGCCCCGCTCCGCGTCCCTCGGGGGCTGCAGTTATCCTCGGAAATCCGGGATAGCAGCGGGGACAGAGCGGAGCTCTTCCAGAGCCCTGAAATGGCCGTGCCTGGCAGCAGCTGCCGGCTCCGTCCCTGTCCCCGTTCCCGTGCTCTCGGTGGCGGTCTCGGGGAGCAGAGGCCTCTCCCGGTGTCACAGTGTCCCACGGCCAGGCCCTGGCTCCGGACCACCCCTGCTCTGGGAATGCTGACCCCGATTTCCCCCTCCGTGGGGGCTCGGCTGGGTTCCAAAATCCGCCCGGGCCTCAGGGCCATGACCCCCCTTGGTGCCTGCAAAGCCACAAAAGCCACTCCCTGAGGCTCCTGCGGCCGAGCCTGCCCTGCTGGAACCACAGCCGAGCCTCGGGAATGCGGCTGGGAGCTCCGGGGCTCTGGGATGTCCGGGGGGCTCTGGGATCCGGCTGGGGGAACCCCCGGACCAGCATCTCCCAACCGTGGCAGGGCTTGGGATGCACCCCCAATTCCAGGTGCCCAGTTTGGGGTGTCTGGGATGCACCCCCCAATTCCAGGTGCCCAGTTTGGGGTGTCTGGGATGCACCCCCCAATTCCAGGTGCCGTTTGGGGTGTCTGGGGTGCACCCCCAGTTGCAGGTGCCCGGTTTGGGATGCCTGGAGTGCCATGCCCCAGTTCCAGGTGCCTGCTGCTGCTGAGGATCTGCATTCCAGCAGCCAAAGGATATTCAGCATAAATCCAACTTACTCCTGCAATTTCCACCTTTTCCTGGGCAGTTCATTCCTGAGGGAGGGACACAGGCTGAGCTGCAGTGGCTGGGCCAGGAGCCCTGCAGCAGCAGAGCCGTGTCTCCCGTTTATCCAGGGGGAGCTGGGTGCCCGGGGCAGGGAGGTGCTGCCCGGGGCAGGGAGGTGCTGCCTGTGCTGGGAGCAGCCTCTCCAGGGGTTCCAGCAGCTCCTCCCGGGGCTGCCAGGGAAGTCAGGCTCCTTGAACACCCAATTCCAACGCTGCGGTGGGGAAATGAGGAAGGGAGAAGCAGCAGGGATCTGTGGAAGGAGGGGATATTTTGGGATGTCTCAATTTCCTCCTCAGCCCTGGGGAGGGGGCGCGGAGCCGAGCGCTGCTGGGTGGTGAATCCCCCGGGAAGGGGCAGCGCCGCGCCTGGAGGATTCCAACATTAATTCCTTGGGAAGGGCCCTGCCTGCCCCGCTGCCCCCACAGAGGGGGTTGGGGTTAAAGCCCCTTGGGAAGCTCCTGTCAGAGCCCCAGCCCCAATTAAGGGATTCTTCCCCAGTTCTTCCTCAGCCAGGAATGTTGGAATCATAAACTCCTGGAAGGGTTTGGGTTGGTGGGAGCCCAGAGCCCCCCAGTGCCACCCCTGCCATGGCAGGGACCCCTCCCAGTGCCCCAGGCTGCTCCAGCCCCAA
>VZUI01034409.1:0-25370 GCA_013401135.1 Cettia cetti
CTTTGTCTCTTCTTTCTCTTATTAAATTGTACTTCTGACTTGGAGTCTCTCACTGGTTTTGCTTTCAAACCGATACAAATTCCTTTCACCATAAAAAAATGAGTACTATGAAGTGACAAAGCAAGCAGAAATCTGACTGTCCCACTTTCCCTCGTCTGATGCAATTAATATGTCTGTAACTGGGGCCAGTAGATTACATGATATGAGAAAAGAACACAATTCAGTAAATGTGGCCATGTTTTAGTAATAGCAATTTTCTTTTCACCAACAAATCCAGTTTGGATGATTCCACTACACATAGTTTCATAATTCCTTGTTAATATATTTTGTCCATTCTTCACTCATCCACTACAGTGACATATCACTCATGTTGTTATTGCCTCAAGAAACCTAGCCTTTCATCAACATCAGTTTCATGCTAAGTGTTTGTAGATTTTTTCTTGACATTGAATGTATAACTTATGACATGTTTCCAAATAATTTTATAATGATTTTTTGACTATGCTAACTATATATAAACTATACATAAACTATATATAAACTTAACTTTTTCTTAATCTCAAGTGTTTTAAAGGACTTTTCAAATATAGTTGAATTTTCCAAGTTATTTATGTAATAACTCGCTTGCCTCATCCTGGTGAATGAGCACAGATTAAGTATATTCAAGTCACCCAATTTAGAGGTTATCAAGTGTGGGGGAAATTTCCTTGAATAATTGTTTGTGTCAAAGTTGCTGAAATTGTCAATGAACATTTCTCACAACTAATTGCTGAATAGTTTTACTTCACGTTTAATTGCAATATTCCTGCTGTAGGCAATAAAAAGCATGGCTACCATAATTTGCGGTACTTCTCCCAAAACACATAGAAAGATACAACATCTTAATGTGTTCTTGCATATGATAGCCAAATATATCTCTGGATTTTCAGTCATTACAGATTTTACAAATGCAAGTAGCTAGAATTTCCCTGGCTCAACCTCCACTTAACTCCTAGATCAAGACTTGGGAGAAGGGAATAGACAGTTTAAATTAATTTTCTCTGTAATCTCAGGTTTTATTCACCTTTGTCACTGTCCAGTAACTTTCTGGGTTTTACTCTCAAAGAAGAACTCTTTTTTCCTTTTTACTGTCAGTGTCATCCAATTAAAATGGGAAACATTCCTCTGGAATGAAGTACGCTGTGTTGATTTACCACAGTTTCTACATTTGAAAACTATATTTTCAGCAAGTGTAATGAGGCTGCTGATTTATATTACTAGAGGAGAAAACAATTATGACCAATGACCTCCCTAGAGCAACCTGCAAATGTGGAACCAATCAGTCAAGACTACTGGCAGAAGAAGGAAGGTGTTTCCTTGCTCTTCGGAGGATCTTGAACAGAAATAAAGGTGGAAGAGACAAGTCTCATTAGCAGTCCTCTCTTTTTTTTTCTTTTTTTTTTTTTTTTAACCAATTTGGCTCATTTTAAATTGATGGGTCAGTTTATCTGTTCCTTACTTGCATCTTTCCCACAAGTATCTCAAAAGTATCTCAAAAACAGATATGAGAACCACAGTGATGCCTGTGCCATACTACAGATTTGGAGAGAAGGAGGATAAATGTATAAAGACACAGAAGAAAATTCTTAGCTAGGAAAGGAAAGGTATGGGATATATTTGATATATGAAGGTAAAATCTGGGGTAAATCAAACTCTGATTTAAAACTGTGATGATCATGGCATACATAAGCTTCCATTTTCTTTAATCATTAAAAACAAAATAACTTTTCTGCTTTACTTAGTCTTATGCTTTCTATTTTTAATGAAAATAAATGCAGTAAATATGAGTATGGCCTTGAAACAAGCCACAGATTATTACCAACTTCATTTCTATACTTAAAAAACACTGATATAATGAAGAAATCAGACATTGATCACTATATATGAAGTTTCCAAATTAAGATGCACTGAGCCTAAGCAAGTTGCTTTTGCCTCTCAATGTTTTCAGTAGTGTGAAATTGAGCTGTTCTTAATCCTGACTTGTCTTATTTTAAGCCTCTAGGATATATAATACAAAATGTACTGGGGAAAACTTTCCCCTCAGGTGTCATTAAAGAAAGCACTGGGACAATCTGACTTAGTCTAACTTTTAAATGTCTGTGTAAACTGTGGTGTGATCCACTCCACCTCTTTCAACATATCTAAACAGACATAAAATTTTCTTTTCAGCTGTTTCATTGTGTACATTAAATCACTACCATTGGGGGAAAAAAATCTAAAAATCGTTTAAAAAAAAAAAAAAGTTTGGAATCAATGGCATGGAGATTTCTCTGTAGAATCTTAAAAGTCTTAAGTAAAAAAAAAAGTTAAAAATTTTTCTTTGTCTCTAATGTTAGTCAGAAATAGTGGGTGTCTGCTTCCCTAATTTGGTGCTTTTATTGAGGATGAGTTCTGGTATTGTTGTAAAATAACTATCATCAGGTTTCAATTCTGAGGAAAATAAATAGCCTGTTAGGAGTTACTTCGCAATTCCAAATAAGATCAAAGTGCAGACTTCTTTTTTTTTTTCCTCAATTAAATGCACCCTAAATTTTAGAAAGCTAAAAAACCCCATCTTTTTCTATGAGTAGCATACTTTACCTTTTTCAACTTCTTTTGCTGTTTTGTGGTTTTGTTTTGTTGGGGTTTTTTGGGTTTTTTTTTTTTTTTTGTTTTTTTTTTTTTTTTATAGCATAGAACTGGAATTTATAGATTGTGGTCTAGATTTTTGTAACAATCATATCTTTAATTAAGTATGGGATTCATCATCAAGCTCACATTACAGTCTGCCTTTCTTATGAGAAGTGATAAAGATTGATTTAGGTGTGTTATTTTATATCATATGCTATCTTTACAAAATACTAAGGTAATTAGACTTTAATGTTTCCTTTAGAATGTACAGGATAACAAAATCTAAAAACACTGTCTTTTGTTCCAGGCAAAAAAAAACTGAGGAGGTGTCACAGTAGACTGAAAAAAGTAATTCTCTTGCCCTGCAAAAAATACATGTAGCAATTATTCAGATTCATATCTCTGAAGCCATAATAAATTGAACACAAAAATAGTAGTTTCCCTCACACTGCAAATTTATTGAACCCTTAGTAGTTAACAATCTTCTTGTTTTAGTCAACATGATAATTCTACTTGTTGATCTTGTCATGCAATATAGTTCTTCCAGGCAGGTGATAATGAAAGGTTTCTCTACCTTACCTTATCTATAAATCTTTTATTTTATATTCCAAATATAGTACTGGTGCATTTTTTCTCTGAATGGTAGTGCAAAAATGTAATTTGTTTGACTCAGTTTGTGATTTATAACTCTCTACTGCTTCATTGGAATTTCTTTCTTCCTTGGCATGAAAGCTGGTTGGCTGTAGTAAGAATTCCTATTTTACAAGGGAGAGTCAGAGACACAAAATAGAAAAGTCATACACTAAACCAAAGCTCAGATGAGATATAGCAAGAATAAAACTTGCTTTTGAAACATAACAAAGTGAACAATAATATATTTGCTCTGTGCAGCGTGTCATCTTTTTTATTTATATAATGTTTCTTTCCCTTTTATTATTTTTTCCATTTTATGTAGAAGGAAATTAAAATTAAAAAATATGCAGACAAGAAGTTTGAATCCTCTAGCAAAGCAGCAAGCAGATGTATTTCATTTGTTATTTCAAAGCCAAGTTGGAAAAGAAATTTAAGGCAAAATTTTCTGTGATGATTTTGTTGGAAGTTGCTTCAGAAGGACTTTGTAAAATGATATATTTTAGATTAAAACTTACTATATTTTTTAAATCCTGTTGTAGTTTCAGGTTCCTTGCACAGCTTGAATAATAGAATGAGGATACTCTAGACTGGATACACATAAAGGTATGGATACATGTTGCCTTGCCTTTCTTTTTTTACCCAGTTGATATTCCTATCCCACTAACAATAAGTTTCCCTTTTTCTGAGCATAGCTGAATCTTTTCAGTGGGTGTATTGTCTGACTCCACTATTAAAAAGCTGAGTCTCTGATTTTTAAATGCTTGAGTCAACATGGATATATCACAGGAAGTTTAAGAGCTGCTTCCACTGTGATTAATAAAATCAAAGCTTTCTGAAATGTGCTATTCTCTGTGCAAATCATCAGACAGCAAATGGAGAGGAAGTGGCAGCACCATCTGCCATGTTGTAAGCAGCATCAAACAGAGGTGACTAAAGAGAGTGAAAAGCAATTCATTTGCTCATCTCATCTTACCTCCCCCTCTCTGCTGAGCAAAGTTGCTGTATCAAACTATGCAGCTAGAAGAATTAGTTGAAAGCCCAGTCTTTTCTCACTTGTCTTATATTTCTGTACAAATTTTTGATTATTGCATTTAGACTGGAATTCGACATGGTGAAACCAGTGGGAATGGGCACCTTCCTTCTTATCTGTTCCCACTGAATTTCTGTTAATTTTCATTATTTAAGATAGGCCAGTCCTCTTAAATTAATGGCAAATGACAATTAATACAGACCTCCTTGGAATTTTACATAATAGGAGAAGTTATACTAATGCATTAGAATACTGGAAGAAAGAATTCACAGATCTTGGAATTCATTATCATGAAGAAAAGTTTTCAAGGGTATGGGAATCCTCCCAGGAATAATTTATGCAATTAAGTACAGAAGAAAATCAGGATCACATTTCAGGTGGGGCTGAAATGATTTCTTGTATGAGTCAAATGTGAATTTGTACTGGCACATTTTAAATACTGTTATATTTCTTAGGAATGTAAGGCTCTGCAATTCTTGATTTTAATGTGGATAGCAGGATTTATTGCAAGGAATCTTGATTAATACTGATGATCAGATAAGGAGGCATTTTTAGAAGGGATACTTTTGGCTCCCCTATTACAGATATCACCACCAAATTGTTGTTCAGAAGCCTATCAACTAGAGAAATGATTGTGAGAGAGTGGACATAAAAAGCTAAATAAATGTTGATCTCAGATTTGGTTCAAGGCTTAAGATTCAAGGGAAGGTTTCTGTTGACATAAGAAATGAGAACATAGCTATTCATATTGTTTATGATGAGCAGTAAAATTTTAAGGCTGACTGATAGCCTTGACATGAAGCTGAAGGTTTTAAATTTAAAATCTGTCAAGGAGAAGGTTAAGGCTTATGCTTTATTAGAAGTGAGGACAAGACAGTACTAGAAAGTATTACATGTACAAATAGTGAGCCTATGCTTGTCTGTCCCATTGAACATGTTTTTCTGCATAACTTTTGTAGAAGTCTGACATCATATTTTATGGTAAAATAAAATGTGCCAGCTATTCTTTTCGATGAAAAATTGCATAAAAGCTGTCAGAAAAAATTAAACAGCGTGACAAAAGTTTTCAATGGGATATCACTAGATAACAAAATTTTGAAATTCCTTGATTGTTTGTTTGTTTGTTTATTTTAGTTAGTGTTGTGGGGTTTCAATTGTTGTGGTTTTTTTTTTTTGTTTTTTTTTTGGGGGGGGCTTTATTTTAAGAGTAATGCACTATTTTTTCTATTAGTTGTCACTGAGTTAAAGTATAAAAATAAATATATAAATAATGATCTCTCCACAATAAGCACTTTTCACAATGGTAAACTCAGTGGCTTAAAAAATTCCTAAAAATTCTTTTAGGGGGCACAGCACATATAACTTTCACTGTTCATAATTAGTAACTTTCACTCTTTCTCTTTCATAGAATTAGTATTTTTCATTGGTAGAATGCCAAGTTGTTGTGCTGAAAATTAAAGTTGATTAGAAAAGAGGATAAAATATCCGAAACTCTTCAGCCATGCAGCTGTCAAATCTGAAAATCTGGTGGAAAGTATTGTACAATTCCTGCATTTAAAAGAAATAAATAAAACAATGTTGTTTGCATTGTCATCTTTACTGCTATCCAGATGAACAGACAGTATTTCAATTATAAATCCATTTCAACAATAGCTATTCATTTTTATTCATTAAAATAAAAATGCACAAATAACATATGATGTGACACTTGGATTTTTCTATAATATTCATTCATGAGGGACAATGCATATGCCAGATGTACAAAATAATAGGACTTTTTTCTTTTTTCCATGTGGTTGAAAAAATGTTTCTATAAATATAATGTATGCCCATGTGTGTTTTTGTTTGTCACCTGTGTGTGTATAAATACAGTGTGTGTGAGAATATTCTAAACACATTTATGTGTGCCTGCTGTCTGTTCATGTGTTTTCAAACTATTGTGATAATAAAGCCTTGTATGTATTTAAGGCTTTATAAATAAAGCTTTGAAAGCAGTCAGCTGGACAGGTGGCACAACAGCTGAAAGGTGTTGTTATAGGATGTGAACAAGCAAGGTGTTCTTCAAGTTGATACTTAAAATTATAATCTAATGATGCATTGTATCAACTATTCTGAAAAAGCTGTGGTAGCTATTATTTTATTGTTCATCCTTAGTGCTTCAGCCTTCTCATCAGGGATTCAGAACTTTAGATTGCATGCCAGATATGTAGAGGTGGTGAGAACAGCAATAAGTTTAAAAATCTGAGCTCACATTATCTATGTAGCGGCTACTCTTCCAGTACACAGAACCTCTGCCCTGAAAAACCACACAAGAACTATAAAAAGCTGGATCATTCATGCCTTAATGGACTGTAAGGCATCAGAATAACAACATTAAACTCAGTATGCTTCCTGAGCAAATGGCTCAAGCCTTCACTGGTGGAATTAGTTCATTTCACTAGCAGAGGAAGCTGCCCGTAAGCTCTGAATTTCTCCTTACTCTTTATAAAAAAATTGTGGTTGTGATAGATTGATGGAAGAAGCATTACAGCAGTATATGGCTACATTTTCTATCACTTTCACAAGAACTGAAAAAGAAACTGGAAATCTGAATTTTGAACTTCTTTTCAGAATCAACTGCAGCAAGCCATCTTTGATTTTTTCTCACACATTTGGTTTTGAGTGTGCCACTCACAGACTGCTTGGATTTGATATTTGTCCCTTAGCCTGGAAGGATAAGCTACAGAAATATATTAATATGGGATATTGTGGAACAAGGTGGAAGATGAATGCATTATGCTTTAAGAGCCTATGCATCATTGAAATTATTACTGTTCCTGTTCTGCTGTGTTGTTTTACCCACAGATAACGGTAGCAGGCATTTGGACATTCCTTAGAAGTACAAAAGCTCAACAGCTAAACTAACCTTAATCATCTATTTCACTGGCCAAAAATTTAAAATTGTTTTGATTTTATTTGGGAGTGGTCTAGACTTTGCTTTAGATATTCTGCAAGAAGAGATGATCTCTGACATAATATGAACTAGTTCTTTCTTATTCCAAATAGCTCTAAAAAGTTACTTTATAAGTCTCCTAAGACTTCAGTTGTTTCTTTCAGTCCTGGCTGATATTAGCAACTCAGATAGATATGGAAAATGTACTTGCAGTATTTGTAATCCTAAATGCATTTTTCTTTGGTGAATTTGTTTTGATTACATATTTAATTATTCCCTTATCAGTAACAGTATGTTGGCTTCACTACCTGTATCACGTGCTCATTTCAGAACCTCCATAGACAAATAACTACTGTAGAATATGCCCAAGTGTACCCATCCTACACTCCTTCTGTGCACTTATTTCTCACCATATATTTGCAGAGTTGAAGCGACTCTTTTCTCAAATTGGGAATTCTTTTTGATGTACAGTCTTTGACTTTCCTTGAAACATTATTGTCATGTTACTCATTAGGTTCCTGCAAGTCCCTCTAGCTCACAACATATCTGTAGTGAACTGACCTACACTGGAATGAGGCGTGCCTTGCTCAAGTACAGCTGAGTCTCTCATAACATTAGTTTTGCAAAACAGCTCCATCTAATTTGCTTCATTTTGTGTGCAGCTGAAGCACTGAGTGCAGCTGTAAGCACTCTCTGGACCATAAATCTTTTTTAACATGCCTGCTTTCAACAGCAACATCCTTACTGACTGTTTTCCATATCATCTGCTAGCTGAGAAAAGGTAAAATTGTCTTGTAATAATGGTTTGTTTACTTTATCCACTTATTAATCTGCCTTCTGCAATCAGAAGAGTAGATGAACTGGCAGGTGAACAGGGAAGGCAAGGGTACAGAATACCTCCGGGCGTTTGTGATCTTTAAAGTAGAGCCAATATTTTCCTCTGCAAATTTCTTCAGAGTCCCTGAGCTTCAATGGAACCTCTGCTGCAAACCTTCCTTCAGCAAGTGCACAGAATGTTATGGCAAAGTACGGCCAGTTGCCACAGAATGAACACTTACTGCTTGCTTGTTTTAATGCTTATATAGGAATTCTTCTCTTGGATGTGAAGGTACATTAGTACCTAGCTAAAGACAGGAAATATTATCAGGCATATATTTCCAGGTTATGAGGAGGAAGAGCAATTAGCAATTTTCTGTCACTTCAAAGTTCAGCACCAATAAAAGCTTTATTTGTGGTAGTTTACGGGTATGACCACATAAAACTTTGCATCTTATTACATTATCAGGTTCTAGCTGCTAGCACAACCCTCTTCTTAGTAGGTGTAGAGTGAAAAGGCAATGGGATTTTTCTCATGCATTTCATTCCGTAATCTGGAAGGTTACTTTGAGTTGTCACAAAGCCTTCACTTTCTCCAACAGAAATTTGCAGACTTCCTACTAAGATGTTAGAAGTTTAAATATATACTAGTTAATTTTAACTTACAGCCTAGGAGTTGATGTTTGCAGCAATAAAATCCACTAGAAAGCCAGGAAATGCAGCTATAAGCATCACCATGAGAAAATTTTCTGAGTGTGCAGAATTATGCAGCATGAAACCTGGGGATTTCTGAGCAGGAAAGCTGGAGCTGCTTCTGTTTAGTGTGTGTTGGCATTCAGGGAATCATTTATCTGTGCTTTCTTTACTCAACTCCCCCTTTAATATCCGAAACTGCTACTTGCAAAGAGTCCAAAGAGCAATAATATCCATCTATTATTTTCTCATTTATATTATAAGCTATTCCAGGAAGGTGTCAAATATTTACTAACCTCTTGGTTCTAGGAGTACCAATACTAACAGTTGCTCATAACCAGCCAGGCAGAAAACGACAGGAGATTGGCTTGGAAATAATGAAAAGATGGAGGTATTTGTTAATTTTCAAAAATATGACTGATGACACCTTCTTTTCATCCAACTTATCCATGTAACTCCTCTCAGTTTGAGTTGTTCAGGTTTATGTTTTTTCAGGTTTTTTTCTCTAGAAAAATATATTCTGTTTCATTGTTCCATTGTTATTTCATATCAAATGGAAAACTTTAGGTAATTAATTAATCTAAAAAATGGTCTTTAAGATGCTTGCCTTTAGTGGTTACTACACACACTGTGAACAGAGCAATACAAAGAGATCTCATTGACATGTATGCTTATGTTTCATTATATTATGAAAAAATGTAATCACAAACTTATTCTTGACTCATAGCTTTAGGTAGCTGTTAACACCCAGTATTATTAATACAGTGCCACATATCTAGTTTGTTCCTCGCATTGTTTCCACCACCACTGAGTTTATCACTCTCAAGGGACTTAAATTACTTTTCCTTCCAGTGTCATCTCATCTGTCAGTGCAATAACTCTTTATTTCTCTATTTGGATTCATTGCAAATTTTCACCAAAAGAGCCCCTAAATGGTTTCACCATTCAAATACTTTTATACAATTTTTTACTGAATTAAGCATGTTTTGATGTTAAAGCTGCAGCCATCTGTATGTATTTTTAATAGAACTTCTCAAAAAAATTGATCACGAAATGTAAAATGTTGAAATAAACAATACCATTCCTAAATTAATATTAAACTTTTTTCTAGTCTCTGATTTATTAATTTACATTGCATATTATCTTTTGTAAAATGAAAGAGAAAAAAATTAAGCAATAAGTGTTTAAACAAATTATTTTCATAGCTTTGCTGCATCTTTTGTTAGATGAACAGGGATAGATTTTTGTTAGATAATAAAGCAATTCAAACAGCCATGAAATAGAATTTGGGTCTCATGGACCCAAAAAAATTTTATAGTGTATACTTATATTCATTATTGATGTTTTTTAGTTAGGAAATAAACAAGAGTGATAATACAGATTAAGAAAGGAAAAACAGAGCCACTATATGTTTTTTTTTCCTATATATTCTATGTAATTAGTTTTCATTCTCTTTGAGCTGTCTCATTCCAGATGTACTGGTCATTTTATTGAATTTGACAGTGTAAAAATATAAAAAAATAAATGTCAGTACTGCCTTTTTGCATTCGTGGATTGTATCACAGGATCCAAGAGTCTTATGATCTTTTGTTGAGCCTTCTGACTTTTAGAAGAAGCTTCTCCAGATTCAAATGTTGTATCACAGTCATGTTGCTAGAAGAGAGGAAAGAGCAATGTTATCACAGACTGTTTTACATATTATTTATGTAGTATTTATTCAGATTCACACAGTAATCCTATTATGTAACCAAATCTATATACTGTATGGGATCTCACTGATAGGTGATGTACAAACAAGAAACTGATTTATTCATCTTTTTTAATTCCAATAAAGCTGCTTCATGAAATTTTTTTCTTCTCAAAATGTTGTACATTCAAGAAAATGTCAGTAATCCTGGCTTGCAGGCATATGTTATTCAGCTTTGCCTCAAAGGTAATCCCTTCTTATAATTCTTCCTCTAGGATGGCCAGACAATTAGTGATTCTGAATTCTCAAGTGATGAAGGACTAGAAGGTATTATGTTTCATGGAGCTTCTTTCTTTTTCTGCTAGCTATAATAATCCACCTTATAGAGATTCAGTTGGAAAAATGAGTGCAGAAAAAAGACTTGAAAGTATTTATAGATGAAAAATTAGACATCAGCTTGCAATGCGCACTTGCAGCCCAGAAAGCCAAATGTATTCTGGGCTGCATCAAAAAACTAGCCAGTAGGTCAAGGGAAGTGATTTCCCCGCTTTGCTCTCATGTGAGACTCCACCTGGATTGCTGCACCTAGTTCTGGGGTCCTCAGCACAGGAAAGATGTGGAACTAATGGAATGGGTCCAGAGGAAGGCCATAACAATAGTCAGCCTGATGAAGCAAAGGCTCCAGGGAGACCTTATTGCAGCCTTTCAGTACTTGAAGGAACCTTATAAGAAAGATGAAAAGGGGCTTTTTACCAGTGTCTATAGTAATAGCGCAAGGCAAAACTCTTTTAAACTGAAAGAGGATAGTTTTAATTGAATTTAATGTAGAACACTTTCACTATGAGAGTGATGAAGCACTTGAAGAGATTGCCCAGAGATGTTGGGAATTTTCTTACTTTGGAGGTGTTCTTGGTAAGGCTGGATGGAGCTGTAAGCAATCTGATATAGTGAAAGATATCCTTGGCCATGGCAAGGGGTTTGGAACAAATGGGGACCTGCAGGTTTGTCAGCGTGACCTTGGTGTTGAGGAGGGCTATATCACAGATGATCTTTGTGCCATGTGATGGCACATACAGGATAACCAGGTGATCAGGTCCACTCAGCATGGGTTAATGAGAAGTAGCTGCTGCTCGACTATCCTTACCTTTTTCTGTCATAGAATCACAGAATCATCAAGGTTGGAAGCAACCTTCAAGTTCATCTAATCTGACCATCAACCTGGCACTATCACAGTCACCATTGGATGACCTACATCTTCCACACAGTGGACGAGAGAAAGGCTGTGGATGTAATTTACCTGGACTTAACTAAAGTGTTCTTCAAGGATAAGTATTTTAGGGTACAAAACTGTTAGAAAGGAACCATCCAGATAAAGTTTTTCTCTTCTCTTCTGTGGATAATAACTTATAAGCAAAAAGGAACATTTCCCTCACTAAAATATCAAATATTTCAAACCTTGAGGTTTTTTTTCCTGTGGTACCTTTCTCAGTAAATGAGCACTTTATAAAGAAGTAATAAGGCAGGGTGTGTTATATGAGGTATGTATATAATATGCTCCTTAGTAGATGTCATTTTCTTTCATGGCAGTAGAAGGGAGAGAAATGGAAATTTTCTTACAGATTGGGATCTGAATTAAGACATTGTGGGTTTTATTTTAGGGTTTTATCTCAGGCTCATTTTTAAATCACCTACTGTTTCCTTTTTTTTTTTTTTTTTTTTAATGCATTTATGCTGGTTTTCCATTTGGTTATCTAATGCGATACCACAGACACCTCAATATGAATTTACTTCAGAACCTCATCCACACTCTGTGAAAGTCTCAGCCAAAGCTAACTGTACCAGCTCTGAGGGAGGGTGAGAGACAGCAGGAAAATGGGGACTGTGAATAGGCACTTTCTATTCAGGTTGACGAGGTGGCCATGTGTGATTTAGAAAATATTCAGACCTAAACACTGCCTTGAAAAAGTGTCTCTTTCCTCCTGAACTCCTTTTAAGAGCTATATTCTTTTGATGTTTTTTAGTAAGAAGCAGCTTTCTCAAACTTTGTGTTGAGTTGCTCTTTGACAAAGAATTGAGTACTTTCCAGAATTTACTTTCTTTCCAGCAAAATGAAGGAATATTTACTTCCTGCTGGTCTTACTCTTATATTTTTGGATACACGTCTGAATCATAAACCAAATTTCATGTTTCTCTGCTACTACTTCAAAATGATAGTGCTTTCAATGACATGCACCCAGCCTCCTAGACAGCGTGACATCTTCCATTTTCTACTCACTCAGCATGTCTTTCAGTTACTTTTTTTTACAATTTTCAGTTTATTCCATCTTGTGCAGAAATTTTCACTCCCAGGGAGAGTTCAATGGTTTTCGGCAGCTGTGTTTCCCTGCTGATGACAGAAAATCACAGTTCACCCAGTTAGGGATGTGTTTCATTGACCTAAGCAATGCTAGTGACCAGGTGACCAGGCTAGCATGAAGCTCCATGTTCCAGAGCATTTCAGAACCCTTATGCTTTTGATGATAGATAGAGGAAGGACAGACATCGTTGTGTCAGCAACAGTAACAAATATGTTAATGAGACAGACCCAAAAAGAAATACTGTGCAGCTCCAGCACGATCTTTCAGTTAAAGAAGCTTACAAGTAGGCGGAATATGGACTTTCCACAAGGGCACATAGTGATAGGAGAAGAGGAAATAGCCTTTAGCTGAAGGAGAGTCAATGGAGATTAGGTATTACAAAGAGGTTTTTTTCTGTGAAGTTGGTGAGGCACTGCAACAGGTTTTTGAGAGAAGTTGTGGAATCCCCTCCTCTGGAAGTGTTCAAGGTCAGGCTGGATGGGGCTTTGAGCAACTGGGTGTAGCAGAAGGTGTCCCTGCCAACAGCAGAGGGGGTTGGAATTAGATGATCATTGAAGTCCATTCGGACTCAGACCATTCTATGATTCTTTGAAAGCTGAAAAGCCTTCATGGCTCTCATTTATTTAGGTTTAAATCAGAGAACAATTCTTCCCTGTCCCCAAAGCTATTGATCAGGTTCTCATCGAGAAGGACACTGTGAGAGCTACTACTACAAGTCCTATGCCTCAGACCTATTCATATATCAGAGCATCTGCATGTCATTTCCTGGTCCTTTATTCAATTGTGCTAAACACCTTTTCCTTTACAAGAAGATGAGGACTGATTTCTCTAATCTTCCCTTACTCATTTAAATAAGTCAACATGACAACTTCAAATGTAGAAGATGGGAAGAAGAATATCCTTCCTTGTCCCTATAGAAGCATAAAATGTGACATGAAAATACCATTTCTTTCTATATACCAGGATGTTCAGTTTTCTTTTCCTGGGCTGGAATGGATGGGTGAACAAAAGAAATAGCACAGTTTTATCTTTGTCATTACTTTGGTAAAAAATTGAAACTATCACACTATCAAAGAGAGTACTTTATTTTGTTAGAAGTTCATGAGTTATTGTGGACCATTTGATGCTTAACAGCCGTAGTAAGGGTTAATAAGATTCGTAACTCAGTGCCAGACTTCAGTACATTAGGTATTGTATTACCCAATGCATTTTGCAAAAAAATAGCTAAAATTTGTACCCTCTGCTCATGAGGCTAGGGACCTAGGGACGGAGGAAATGCAAAGGGCTTAGATGCTGGTTGATTTCTTTGCCTTCATTTTCACAGGAAAATTGTACTCTCAGGCTGTCTTTTGACTGAAGCTGTGAGAATGCAACACTCCCCAGAGCAGCAGGAGAAAGGGATAGAGTACCCTAGCAAGTTGAACATACACCTATGGGACCAAATGAGGTGCTGGCAGAGCTCACCAAGGTTGATGTGAGGCTCCTGCTGCTTGAAAGGTTACATGTAATGAAGGGAGGTTTGTGATGGCTGGTCAAAAGCAAACATCTCATTCTCTTAAAGACAGGCCAAGAGGGTGGGCAAAGAGACTACAAGACAGGAAGTTTCTACTCTGCTTCCTTTCAGTTCATGTATTAATTGAAGCAGGATTAGATAGGTTTCCAAATGGCGGTACTCCTGCTACTTAAGAGGTAGGTATGTGTGTGAGAATTAACATGCATGCATGCTGTTTTGCTCAAACACAAACTCAAGTAAACTAAACATAGTGTGGTCTTCTGAAAACAGACTCATTTTAAACAAGACAAGTGGTACTGTTTTCTGGGTTGTATTCCTAGCACACCTCTACTCTTCTTTTGGGAGCAGGGGAGACAGAAGTGTTGTTGCTAAACAGCAGCTGTCACCAGAAAGGTCTATATTGTGGTAGTGGATTAAGTGCCGCTGAAGTACCTCTCTTCTGAAGACTTTCTGTCTGTTAACTGTTGAAATAATTTATAGCCATAGTATTCAGCCCAATGTGTATATCCATTTTCCCCTTTCCACCTATCCATATTGACTGTGATGTGTGGTGACTTAAGAGCTGTCTATATTTCTTGATTTTAGTATTCTGAGGAAGTCTTGCCCAAGAGCCAGGCTGGACAGTGCTGGAGTAAAAGTCTACTTCTGCTGACTTGCTGCTCACTAATAGGATCCCCAGTCCTACAATTTTGTTAAGAAAAACAAAGTTAGCTGTATGAATAACTCCTTAATCCTTGTCTTCTTTTCCATAAAAAATATCTTTTCTTCCTCACAGACATAGTTGTTACAACCAATTCTCAAAATACTGGTTGCAGAAAATACTTTTGAGAACATTTTTTTTTCTACTTGTGAGAAAGTTATTTCAATAAATACATTTAATGAGAACTCAAATCAGAACAAGAACCATCTTCCCGACAAGAAAATTGCCTTGATTGGGCACCACCCTCTTTTCTTAAACTTTGAGGACTACAGCTATATAGACATCATAAAAAATATTTTTAAAAGCTCCAAGAAGTATGATGTGATTTCTTACATAATCTTTGTTCTAGCTTTGAGTTACTGACTACAAGAAATTCAGAGGTTTTATGACATTTTGATGGGCAGAAATTATAGAAACACCCATGTAAGCTATAGTTACGTACTTTGGAAAGACAAACAACTAACACCTTCTCACGCATATGCATAGTTGTGACTAAGGAAAACCCTTCTCCACTTGGAGATTTTTCAAGTTATATTCAACCTTGATATTTGGCAGTGTATTTTGGAAAGATTTGTTAGTTATGCACCATAGCACAGATAAAATCTTGGAAATAGATGAAACATAGAAAAATGTCACATCCATAGAGGTTGTAGCTGCCTGAAATTTACCTGGGGATGTGGCCCAGATGGCTATGGCAGTGATACTGTCCTCTGACATGAAAAAGCTTTTCTTGCCTTAATTGATATTGGGTGGTACAGACTGCAGATGTGGATCTGCTTTCTAGACACCCCCATGTGATATACATTTTTTTAGCTCTGAATAGCCTCAACTATTTTTGAATTCTAAAACCTTCATTATGGACACGTTATGAGGACTGATTTTTGTATTCTTCTTCTCAGAACTTCTAATCTGATCAGCTTTATCTTGGGATACCTTAAATTGCAGTACAAAATCCTCTGGAGTATGTCTGGCCACTGAAAAACCCACAAAATATGAATACACCCAAAACCGGGCTTTGAAATCTAAATTGATTTTATAGTTTAGTGTCCAGGTGCCAGTGCATAAAAACCTTGACACAAAGTGATAACAGTAGTTTAAACATTTTAAGACTGGTCTGCTGATTTTGTCAGAACTTAGGGTGTACTGTTCCTCAGCACATGTTTCTGGAGGACAACAGAGAGCAAGATATGTGTATTTGGTTCCACTCCTGAGACTGATAAAAAAGGTGTAATATTTCAGTCAAGGCTTGCATCCTAACACAAGTGCAAAATACATATAACCTCTGTCATTTTTAATGTCAGGGCAGTGAGAAGTGGAAAAACTGCATAGAGCCCAAATCAGGTTAAATACATGTTATAGCACCTATCCTTACTTAAATAATCAGTTATATTGTCCTGAGGTAAACATAACCTCACTGAAGGCAACTGTAGTTGTACATATCTCGCAAAGGGAAAAGATATAAAGAAATCTGACATGTGGAAAATATGTGTTAAATTGCAGTATCATTAGATTCTGAAGTTTGTTTTTTTTTTTAGTTTTGTAAACCAATGTTTATTAATCAAAGTCCACATAAAGAGTTTGCTGTGTATGATACCTTGTTACAGCCTGTCTGTGCTCCCAAACATCGATCACCTTGACAGCCTTTAAGAAGATATTGTGGTAAGGAACACTGAACAAATGTATGGACAACCAGTACCTTTGTTTCTGATTACTGGGGTGGCTCAGGCAGTGCTGGAGAGCACAGGAATAAGATCAAGGGGGACTGATACTCAGTGATACAGGAAAAATCTACTCCAATGCATACCTCCTGTTTTAGTGTGCAATCTATCATGTTTTAGTACAACTTGGCTGTCTTCAACACTTTGTATATTGGTACATTCACATTTCTTCCAATTTGGGAAATTGTGCTTTAGTCCCTTTTGAGACCATAGAGACTCAAAGGCTATGAAAGCTGATCTTCCTTTATCTAACTTTTTATTGAACAGAACTTACACATTTCTTTTAATTTAAACTGTCACCAGTACTGGGATCAACGCATCATTTAAATTTGAATTAAAGATTTAAACAATTTCTCAAGCTGACCAATTTCATTTTTGCCTTAGGGATTTGGGGTTAAGCAATGCTTTAGAACTTAAAATGGAGAAAAAATTGAACAGAGCTCATATAAAATAAGCAGAAGTTTTTACTTATGACAACTTTTGTATTTAAAATAGTATAGTTTTAACAAAAATGGCTACAGGTTTCTAGTACTCCTTTTAGAGATTGCAGAGAGACAGGACTAGAATATGAAATATTGATGGATTAGGATATTTTGAAATTAGAACTATGTTAATGTGATTATTATTTATTTTGCAATGCATTATGCATGTATATATTAATCTTACCTTTTATTCCTCATTTTGTGGTTTAATATTTGTATATTTATTTCTGAAGTTATATAATAAAAATATTTTGGTGTAGAACCAACACATCTCAAAGAGGAAAATCATACACTGAAGTAGGAAACCAAAATAGTAATTTTCTCCTTTTCAACAACCAATTAAAATCTTTTTACTTTCATTAATTTCAATAAATTAATTGATTTTCAATTAAATATTTTTAAAAGAATTTGAATAAAATCTTGCATCAATAAACTTCCTATGATTTTATTTCTTCAAATTTGGGAGCAAAAACTTTTTTACTTCCATTAGATTTTGAATTAAAAGCTTTAATTTAAGTTAATTTCAGTCACTCAGGAGCTTTCTTTGTCATATTGATCTATTTAAAATTCACTTGTTCTTGATTATTGGATATTCAGACTTGGATGTCTGAATATTAGAGGCTTGGAACTCTCATACTGAATATGAATGATGGGACTTTGAAACATCCTGGAGTATAAATCTACTTCTGATAAGAAAGGTGGGTTCCTTGAGGCTATAGGTTACTAAGATTTTGAGATCTGTTGGAAAAGTATTGAAAAAACACTAATAAAGCCAAAACAATTATAAAATGAAAAGTGTTTGACAAAATAAAATTAAATGCTTTAGTTGTTACCAGTGATCACTTGTGATAGTTTCCTTCTGTATATTTTGATGCACATGATAAGGTCAAGACCCTTTACTGTCCTGTAGTGTCTTGAATGTTGTGGGAAATCAGAGATATTGAAAGTTATTCTGTGAGAAAGCTTAAACACTACTTAGCAAAGCCCCTAACTGAGGCTTGGGAGGGGTGTGTGTGTGTCTGTGTGTGTGTATTATTAATAACTCTACAATATCTCTATCTCTGCTTTTATTTCTCTGGAACCACTGCAGATCCTGGTAGATATGTGGAGACTTTTTTTTGTTGCTGCTTTTCAGAGAAAACCTGGGGTAAAAAAGCCTTGCTGCACAATTATTTTCAAGGAGATAATTTAGTTTGTTGCAAACCAAAGTGGAAAATGACACAGTATCAACACCACGCTGAGCTCATCAGAATGATATAGACTGTGCTACAGATTCAGACACATGTATCTGCCAATAAATGCTATTAAAAGCAGAAAAATGAAAGTAATAATACTAGATTTGATTTGAAAAATATTAACAATTATTCTTCTGGTATAGTCACACTATCCAAGGCATAATTGTAAGGTTCTCTATGCTAGCATGCAACATTACCACAAGGTTCTAACAAAGCACCAAAGAATTTAATTTCAGAAAGATGGTTTGAAATAAGGTGATTAAGGAGCTTCCTTACTCTGCAAAATTTAAACTATGATTCTTATGCTCCTCTGTTTTTTCCCCTGGTCTAAAAACTCTTTCTGTGCTCTTGGAAGCCCCTGTATATTCTTCTTTGATGCAGTAGGATTTCTGCTTAAGCACTTTGTCTCACTCTTTTGGGAGGGACGCTTGTTTCTCCTGTGAGACCTTGCTCAAGAGCAGTGAGACAGAATTCCCTAGACCAGAATTATCAATATTTTCACCTTCATCCTCTGTTCATGGATATCTTTGGAAAGACACTTGACTACCTCATTTGAAGTAATGTTATGTGGACTGTGGGAGTTTGGAAACAGTGCACTGCATGGAGATTTGTAATCCTGTAAGAACTGTGGTGGTTCAATCCTTTTTCATTGGAAAGATGCATCTGCTTATTTTGCAAAGGTTAAGGAACTGGAACTCCTCAGATATTAAAAAATTGACTTAAATAAATAAAGGTAACATATTGATTATAGACTGAGAAGATGATTAGAAGATATAGTAAAAGCTAATCTTCTTATTCTCATAGAAGAGGTCTGTGTACAGTTTATGGCACTTTCATATTTGGAAAAAAATATAAATGAACTGTTAAGCTCAGCTTCAAATAAACAGGTATGTATGGCTGCTTGCACTTAGCTATAGCCCTCTTTTCTGATCCCTGGAGTATTTCATAGTTAAGTTCTCTCTTGCAACATTGTGTAACTTGAATGGAATCTCTGTGATCCATATGTTGATTTTCAAAATGAAAGATTCTTCCTGTGCAGTTACATTTTCCACAAATAAAATATTAAATCGATCCTGCAAGTTGTGTGCTACCTATTCATTCACTATCTAGATGTCTGAAGATATTGGTGTTAGAAAAAGTCCTTATATATCAGATATCCAGCAGTTCCTTGTCTTGGATCTTTCTATTAGAGTCTGTGAACTGGACCGTGAATTTAAAAATCAGCACTACTGGGTAAATGATGAAATTTAGTGAAAATCCCTTTTTAAGCTCTTTGTGGTCATGGTCTTCCCTCAGGTGCTATAACAATTCTGTTCAAAGGTGTTATTTACTAAGCTTGTGTTCCCACAAGGTGTCCTGTTGTGTAGCAGAAGTTGCTAAGGGAGTGTTTTCAAGTTTAATCCCTCACCATGGAAAGAATTGTCATTCTTACATCTGGCATTCAGAACAGATTAGGAGGTCTGAATTTCTAAAAGCCTCCCAAAAAGAGAGAAATTGTCGAGGGTAGAATTTGCAGGATTAAGGAAAAATATAAAGAAAACCTGGCAAGGATTAACAGACTTCATAATGTAACATTGGGTCATTTCACGTGCTTTGTGCTTGCAAGTGTAAATAAAAATGGTGGGGTGTTCATTTATTCAGGTTTAGAGATTTTTAAAGGAATGTAATGTAATCAGCAAATGGGTCTTTGAATTATTGTTCTGTACAAGCAGAATACATCTGGAGACTTTGTAAACCTCATCCAAAGTAATTTTGAGCAGTTACAAAGAAAATAAAACCTTCCAAGAATTTCTATGCTGACTTTGTTTAGAAAATAAAATTTTGAAGGAATAAGAATATGGTGCAGTGGGATACGTAATTTACTTTTTTTTTTTTTTTTTTTTTTTTTTTTTTTTTTTTTTTTTTTTGTAGAAGTTTTCGCTGCTTTTTTTGTTACCACACTACTTACAAAAGTAGTGTGGTAACAAAAAAAGCAGCGAAAACTGTGATTATGTCTCAAGAGGTTTTCAAATTAAGTATAGATGACAAACTTGTCCACAGGACTTGTTAAGGTAAATGCACTGTTAAATACCCACAGTCTTCTGATAACAATTTTTTTTTCTTTTAACTAGGCAAAATAGTCTTTCTTTTTCTAGTTTCACTTAAATATTTTTTTCACAGGAACAGGCTGAAGTAGAATTACTTAAGGGGTAGTTAAAAAGAAAGAAAATTGCAGTTTAGAGAAAGCAAAAATGTATTAATGTGATTCATGTAGTAGAATTAGTTTGTCGGAAAATATAGTGTTTCCATTAGTATGAATATGAACAATTTCACTGACATGAATGACAACAGATAGTAGAAGAGATAATGGGTGCTGGACATTAGGTTTGACCTATTCTCATGTGGTTGCTTTCATTGGTGCACTCTGGTGATTCAGGACAGGAAACAGTCATTGTAGCACCAGAGCTGGAAAGGAGGGCTCTCCTGCTGCTCTTAGATGTAGAATGATGATACATCAGTGCATTGGGTATGGCTGAGCTGGAGTTCATTTTTTTCATAGCTGCCCTCACAGTGCTGTGCTCTGCATTGGTGGCTGGAAAGTTGTTGATCCCACACCAGAGTTTTGGGTACTGCTGAGCAGCGCTGGCACAGCATCAGCGCTGTCTCTCAGCATTCCCCACATCAGTGGGCTGGGGGGTAAGCACGATCCTGGGAGGGATCCAGGTCTCCTATTTCTTTTCATATTCCAAATAGTGCAATATGGGAATAAAAAAAAACAAGCTTAAATTTGGAGAAAAACACCTGGCAAAAAAAAAAAAAAAAAATTGCTAGCGAAGAATACTTAAGGTGTGTCCAAATCATTAATCTGAGCTGGAGAAACGTAATAATTAAAACCAGTAAAAAATCCAAAATTCAAAATTATCATGTAACAAAAATGTGGTTAGGAATTTCTTCTGTTTGAAGAGAAACAACGTTCATATAGGAGAAGTACAAGAAGATGTTATTACAAGTCAACTGTGAGAAAACTGTATCAGTTTTGACATTTACAAATGATAAATAAATTACAGAAAATGAATTTTTAAAAAGCCTTTGAAACACTTTGAATTCATCAGTTTATCTGGAATACCACTCCATTACTTAAAGGACAAGATAAAGAAAAATGGACCACACAAATCTTTCATGAAAAATAATAAAATTATATTAATCTAAAATAAAACACCTTTTTCTTTCAAAGAGAGAGAGATTACCTTCTTTGTGAAAATAAAACACAGATATTTTTCTGAAAATATTAGCACAGTCTTTATAAAAATGTGGTAGATGTTGTGTCTTTATCAGAAAAGAAAACACTTTACATTGGTCTTCTAATTTCTGTCAAAATATGACTGTTCTTCCAGTGATAAGAAAAAACAAAATAATTATTATAATTTTTTTAAAAATTGAAGTTCTTGAACTGCATAAACAACTTTTACTATTTTAATGTATTTGAAGATTTTTGAACTTACTGGGTCCCATAAGTCAGTAATTACAAGAGAAAAATTTGAGTGTGGTTTTGGTTTAAATAACCATTTTGGTTTTAATTTTTTAATAAGACAGGAGAAGACATACATGAATCCCCAAAAATAAATAACCACCAAAATAATAAATAAGTGGGTAGGAAAAAACCCCAAGAGAATTATATTTAAAAACATCATGAAAAGAAGGTAGATTGTTGGCTGTGATATCGGAAAGCATAATTTAGCAATTCTAGGCATAAAGATTTACCTGCAGGCATTCTCACTAAACAGTAAGCACTGTATTTCAGTCAGAAGGATTACTTATTTTCCCCCATGAAGACATGCACATCAGTGAAAATACAGAACACAAGATTTGCATAGTTGTGATACTTAGTATTCTTAAAAAAAAACTTTTAAAAAAATGAAGAAGAAAAAGTAATAAACACTTTACTTTTCCTCCTTTAGATTTAGCATCCCTTGAGTACTCTTCAGCGCGCATAGTCTCCATGATCCTCCTCACAACAAGGCTGGCTTTGTTTACCCTCCTTCTCTAAACTGGTTAGGATGAGAGTTTTCTTCTTTAAAATTCCAGTTTACTCTTATCTGTGACAGAGGATTTCCTTCAGTGATTTCAAATACTTTTTAGGCAGGACATGGCTTAAATGAAAGCTTCCTTAGGACAGCCAGTTCATCCAGCACTCTAAGCTCACTCATTGATCTGTTTTGGTCAAACTGCAGCCTGTCCACTCTTTGGGGTCCATGTGAAGTTTCCCTAGTGGATCTCAAAAACTTTGTGTCTTCTCTACCACAGTCTGAACTGCTTTAAATGCTTACAAGATGAAAATGGTTGAAGACTGCTGCAGGACTTTGACTCAAATAAGAAAAAGGTAATAATGCAGGTGTTTGATTTAGCTTTCCATTAACATACATTGCTGTGTTTACAGACCTGAAATGACACTGACATATGCTATTCTGAAAATCAATTTTCTAACCAGTTACATAATACAGTTCTGACTTGTGTTCAAGTAAGACCATTTCTTCCAGTGGAAGCTGTGGTTTGTTTTGCTGATTTCCTCAGACCAGAAAAAAAGGTACAAATGTTAAAATCGTTAAAGCTTATCAAATTAGCACCCTTAAAAGTTTGTCAGAAACTTAATAGTTTCACACAATCTCTTCATTGTTGTATTAAACAGAAAAGTTCCGTCATTCTAATGGTAAACATATCTAACATATCTTTAAATCAACAAAAAAAAATTTACATATTCTGGTGCATATTTTACTGCTGATTACATTTCACAAGTATAGGCATAAGTAATCATAAATTGAAATCCTGTCATGTTAAGGGCTTTCAGATGACATTTTAATAGTCCTATCCAAACTAAGTTCTAAAATTAAAGGTTTTTTGGGTTTTTTTCTTTCCTGAGTTCACATTAGGAATCCACCTTCCCACTTGAATCTTTAGTGTATTTACAGATTTTGCATGTCAATATTTTTATTTGATTAGTAAAGCTTTTAATAATAATGCCAGAGGAAAACAATTCCTTGTTTCTTTCTTGCCTTGAGTAGTCTTTTCTTCACTTTTGGTAAAGTTTGTTTTCTTCCTGTCTGTAATATAATTGCAATAGAACTGCACTGAACTGTCTTTCTTGTTTTGCCCATTGAATAGCCAATGTAAGATAAAAATTAACCTTATAGATTTTTCTCTTCCTTTTGCCTCTTACTGTTGAATTTTTATGAATGAAAACAAATTCCTGCACCTTTCTATGAGGTATTGACCCTGTGTAGGTTTTTTTTTTTTTTTGCTTTCATGCAACTATAAATGCTATCTTCTATGTAAAAATAACCAACAACAAAAAAGTGGCAGTAATCTCTTCATAGAAAAAGCAATATAAATTAACTATACATGCAATTTTCAAATCCTTTTGACTAAGAATCCATTCAGACATGACCTTGACCAAGTACAGAAATTTCAACAAAACCATACCAGTCCACTGCTGCTTTGTGTTCTGGGATCCATTATTGCTGTATTTGCCTAAAGTCTCAATCAAAAACTATCATTATAAGGAACAGTTGGGTTTTAAGTCTGACATACATCAACTCTTGCTTTGAATTTTGGAAATTCTTCATGTAGTATGTTAGCCAAGATGGTAGCTGTTATACTGGCTTCTTTAAATTAAGTATTATTTTTGGTTTCCAAAAATTTTCCTGTAACACCAAGGAAAGAAAAGCTATTAAATCATGAATTTGCTTGTATATTGAACATGATATTTCAGTAATTTATTATACCTTCAAAGTATGGAACAAGAGATATTACTCCTATCCTATTTTTATTCTTAGTTTATACTACAACAGGGTTTTTTTATTAAAAATCAAAACTTCAATCCTCAGTTTTTTAAAAATCAAATAACTGCACAGAGAAAATATTTACAGTGATAAGCTTCTTGCCTCTGCACAAAAATTTTGCCTGAAATGCAAAGGGCTGCTTATGTCACATTAAAACACATTTTATGACTATGATCCTGACACAGCAAATGACAGCTTCTATTCAGAGATCTAAAGCTGACTGACCAAATCAGCTGCCTGAACAAATTCTATTCACAGGAAAATCATTCAATTACAGCACATGACATCTCTATTCAAATAATCAGTCGCCATGAGGCCAAACGATCCATAGGTGGACATGATGAACAGCAGAAAAGCATTATATGGAAGAAATCAAAATAGAACAATAGCTTTTGAAAGAAAAGGACAATTTTTAGTTGAACATATTTGTTTGAAAAAGTTTTTCTACATTCTTGAGGGACTTGCACAAAAGGAACAAGCAGTAGAGAAGCTGCATTAACTAGTGGATTAAGGTCATAAATAGATATTTGCTTTAAGCCTACTCTTAAATATGTGCATCTTGTAAATAGATATATAAAGGATAGCTATAAATAAGATATATAAAGGATAGCTGAGAGAATGTATATATTATAATAGGACACCTTTCCTGTCAACTTTTGTTCAATAGCACTGGAAATTAAACAATTTCTGGTTCGTAAATTTCATAAAGTACTTGCTGCAGACAACTGCTAATGGAAATTACAGATGAATATATGAAAATATGAATGACAATAGATACTTATTTATAACAGTTCTTGACATTTTTTCCTCCCTAATTTCTCTTGCCTAGTTCTGAGGTTATGTTTATATTTCTGTACTGCTTCTGTATGCAAATCAAAATCTGACAGATTTGCGTTCCATTTAACGGAGAGTAATATCTCAACTGCAGATACTTTATCAAGTTTAGACATGCACATCATAGTTACACATCAGATGTAGGAAGCAACATTTAGGATACAAAGTAAAAACATAATAAAAAACAAGTATGTCTTTCTCCTTCTCCTTCTCCTTCTCCTTCTCCTTCTCCTTCTCCTTCTCCTTCTCCTTCTCCTTCTCCTTCTCCTTCTCCT
>VZUI01034410.1:0-17096 GCA_013401135.1 Cettia cetti
TTTATTTTATTTTATTTTATTTTATTTTATTTTATTTTATTTTATTTTATTTTATTTTATTTTATTTTATTTTTTATCAAGATTTACTCATGAAAGCTGCGAAAAAGCATTAAAATGCCTCTGGACATACACAGTTAAAACCACTGTGAGTAAATCTGAAGAATGTTAATGGAACGTAAACAGTGCATAAATGTGTTCAGAAACCCTAGTGGATATTTGAAGAATTGTTTTTCTATTCACAATACCAAGTAGACTGGAGGACAAAGCAGTTAAATTATCTCAGTGATTAAACTGTTTATCACTGGGTAGCTTTTCCCTTTATAAATGTCGAAGTTACTTAAAGGTCTTTTTGGAAGTGGGAGCGGAAAGCCAAGACGCAGCACAGTTCTCAAGGTGAGCATTTGTAAACAGTTTGAAAAGTTAAAAATGGAACCTGGATCTCCTCACTCCTCACTGTGAGTCCAGCAACTTTCCAGCTGCTTCTAGAGAAGCACGATGCAACTGAGTAAAAGGCACGCAGGGAGTCTGACAAGTACTGCTTAGCACACAAGCAAGGTATTGACCACTAGACAGATGGGATGGCTTTTTCAAATAGTCCAGTTAAAAAGCAGTTAATTGAATAACTGAGTCCTGAGAACTGTTGTCTCTCCCCATGCACCTGCTTTCTGGGAGGCAGCAGGCGCACAGCCAACACGTGAAGGATTGAGAGGATGAACAGATTTTGGAGAAGGAAAGTGATACAGGCAGCTGAAAAGCCACGTCACTAACCCTGCAGAGTAAAAAACTCATGCTGAGCATCAGTTCTTAGGCTGTAAAATAGAATTCTTTTTTTTCCAGAGTAGATTCCAGGAAGACTGAAATACCATGAATCATAGAATGGTTTGGGTTGGAAGGGACCTTAAAAATCAACTACTTCCAAACCATCTGCCAAGGGCAGGGACTCTTTCCAACAGACCAGGTTGCTCAGAGCTCCATCCAACCTGGCCTGGGACACTTCCAGCGATGAGTCACCCACAAATTCTCTGGGCCTGACCACCCTCACATTAAAGAAATTTTTCCTAGTATCTAACCTAAACCTACTCTCTTTCAGTGTGAAGCTATTTCCCTTTGTCCTGTCATGGCAGTCCCTTGTAAAAAGTCCCTCTCCCTCTGTCTTGTGCGCTCCCTTCAGGTACTGGAAGGCCACAATTAAGTCACCTTCTCTCTTTGGGCTGAACAAACACAATTTTCTCAGCTTTTCCTTGTAGGAGAGATGCTCCATCACTCTAATCATCTTGTTGGCCTTTCTCTGGTTAATGTCTCTCCTGTGCAACTACAAAGTCCCAAATCAATTATAATCAGCATCTGTGATAAAAAATACTGAAATAGAGGATTTGATGAGTATAGCAATTCTGGAAGATCTATGCAGAAAATCCTAGGAATAGTATTTATGTACAATCTTAAATGATTTCTACAGTAAAGACCTGTAGTTGTCCTCCATACCTCAAATGATGCACTCCCTTTTCTTGTGCAATATGCAACTGTAATGGTACATACAATTGTTATCATAGTGAATAGCCTCTCTCAAGTTGGAATTCTGCAGATTTCAATCTTGCTGTACTTTCTTCTGAAGCAAACTTTGCAGCATTTCTTTTATAATCTTTTATTATCAAAAGGCCATTTTACATATTACATAAGAACCTTAATCTGATAATTAATTAAATGGAGAATAGCAAAATAATTAATAAGATTAAAAGTAAGATCTTAACTAGTTTGAATATCCTGGAAATCAGTCCATGGTATTTAGGCTTGTTTTTTAATTTGCAATAGTTAAAAAAAAAAATCCCTCTTTTCATACAGCATTCTGATAGAAGATATTTTTAATGTCTTAGATGTACAATTATTGCCACTATTTGTCATATCCACACTCTTGGAGATATTTTGTGCTTGCACCAAGTAGAATCTACACTCTACTAGAAAATGTATTCTACTGGATTGGCATTTTCTTTAATTAAGTTAATTTAGCTTGATCTGTATCTTACCTCCTGAAATTATTTTCTCCAGAAAAAATTAGAACAGCTAGTTTCTTAACATGAGTTATGCTTTAGCAATGACAGCAAGGAAATTTCTGGTTAGGTCTTCCTTGAACAATCCACTACACCACATGAAAAGAGCAGGTGCTCTCATTCTAAACTTGAGAACTGGACCTGTCCTCCAGCATTTAGCCCCTGGATGACAGTAGGAGACAATGCAGCTCTTCATTCCTGGGAAGGAAAATTTTGCAGATTCCTGTTGTTGATCTGTGAAAAGGGCTTCACCTTTTTTTTTCTTTTTTTTTTTTTTCCTCTCCTAGACTGTTCCTTGGCAAAGCTCTTTGTTTTATTGAGGTTTCTAGACAGTCCATGCTAATTCTGGAGCCTTGGCTGTTTAAATAGAAAATATTGCCAGGATAAACTGGCAGAGGAATTCATGTGAGCCGTTCAGTGCTGCTTCTACCTTGTGACCTAGAGGATGTGGAACAAATACATTCCCTTAAAGAATTCCTGTTCAGTTCCACATGCAGAAGGAATTGCTCTGTCTTACAGAACTTGCTAGCTTTGGTCCACGACCACTCTGGCGTGCAGAGAATCCCCCTCCTCTTTCTGTGTCCCACAAGCTGGTACTGGAGCTTGACTTATCGTCCTTTATGCACAAGTTGCTGTCCCTGAAGTCAGGGAGAGTTCAAGTACAGGAGGGCCATGAGTTTGGAAGATGAACGATGTTAAAGGCTCCGTAGTCTTCTACTCTGAAGAAAAGTCCCTCATCACAAAGGTCCCCTTATTTTGAGTTGTGTTTTTATAAGCAATTAACTCACCATTTTTGAGAACCAGACAGGAAACCAGCAGTGTGCTGTGTGCTTTAGAATAAATACAGTATAGCAATTATGGTTAATTGCATATGAGATTCTCAATGAGATTGGGGATGAAACAAGGGTGACAAGCAATTTACCAGACTGCACTTTCAGTGCCAAAATCAATTACAACATTCCAAATCCTGTAAACACTAACAGCAAACTATGTGTCATTGTGCATCTTTGACTGATGTCCAGCATGAACTGTCTGGTTGTGTTTAGCTACGGGGACGATGCAGTAACAACTCCTTTAAAAAACAGTCTACAGCACATATTTATAGAAGCAGAACAGAATATCTGCATGTACATATATTGCTCCTGCTGCCAGAGGCTCCAGCATTTTTAGGCCAGCCTCTGGACATCATTGAAAGCATAAATACAGAGTAATAATTGATTTCTAGGCAATGCAGCATGAGGCTGAGTACGGGGCTGAATTCACAGCACCGAGCATATTATTCAATTTGGCTCACTATTGGATGATAGTACTAGGGGATTACAAATCCCTCTGGGGGTTATTCTGCAGTGAAATACCACCAGTTGCACAGTATCCTACTTCTTCTAAAACAGAATTTCAAATGTGCTAGCTTCACTCAAGCAATAAACAAGAAAGAGAAGATAAACAACCTTACCAGAGAGAGAAATTATAATCACAGGTTACGGCACAGTTTTTTTAGGATGAGTTTAATTATAATCAGTGATACACTTTTCACATGATGCACACACATAAACTGGATGTAGAGAAGGGACAACCAGCCTTGGAACCTTCTTCTTGCAGACTCATGGCTGCTCTTCTTTGGGCCTATTCCAAGGGGAGAACCACTGCTCTCCTCATGTCCTCCCAGAATTACAAGGAGTGCAAAGGAGATGTTGGTGTCAGCACCCTGTTCCCAGAAAACAGAGCAGCACTGCTGTGGGATGCTTAGGAGAACAGCCTGGAAACACTGAGCTTTCACTGCTTCTCTCCTCCCCTAAGACTTGCTCAGCTGGATTTCTCTCAGTTCTGGGGGACTCCTTGGCTTTGAGGAACTTAACAAGTTCTGTACCTTCTAAGGGAAAAACAAACACAATGGATGGTAGATTTATAGCCAGTTTTTTTCATCTTCTGGTCTCTAAAAATAGTAATGGGGGTGCTCATTTCTCCAGAGACAGCAGCATCCCACTTTTCTTGCTAGCTGGAATACACTGATGGGATTTGCTAGCTTTTCAGCCACTTCAGTGGAATGATTTTAGGATGATTTTTTGAGAACTTGGTACTTTTTGCTTTGTCATCCAGCACAGGTGGATAATGCACCCACCAATATCTACTTCTCATCCTGGCTCCACATGGCCCCTCAAAATAAATGAAGAAAATAAGGTTGAAGGAATAAAATAAAATCACTCATCTGGTATCTTGATTATATTAGAAAAAATATACCTAAAACTGAATTACATGAACATTACTTAAAATCTTTTTTTTAGACTCAGGTGCTTGTACACATCCTTTTCTCAGGAAATCCCTGTGATCCCATGTCCCTAAAATCAAAACGATTTCCCACCATCAGGTTGACTCAGATGATTCCAGAAAAAAAAAAAAAAAAAATTTTTTGAATGACTAAATGTGAATATTATGAAAATAGGAAACTTTTCACTTTTAAGCATGAGAGTACATTCATTAAGAAAAAAACTGACAAAAAGGAAGAAGAAGAAGGGAAAAGGACCAAGCACTTCCAAGAACTGCATGTTCCAGCTTCCAGACTTGTGAAAGTTGAGCTGTTAGTGGGTTGTTGAGTGGAGTCAGCCATTGTAATTTCTCTAGAGAACTTTCATGTAAGGAGTGGATAATTAATTCTGTAAGTTTCCAAAACATGAGCACAACATACATTGGGGTATAGTGAAATTAATAAACAAATAGATATCCTTAAGAACAAGTAAATAGAGCCAGTAAAAATACACTCTTTAATCCCAAATGTGAGGGGATGCAAACTGGAAATGAGGCACATTAGAAATGTGTCCCTCCCCAAGAAAAATATGTTTTATTCTGCATTTCTGCTACAATAATGTGAATGGGATTGCCATGACCATATTCCTTTCAGTTTCAGTCTCAAATGGTGTCACACCAAGATGTGCATTTGCAAGGCCATGAAAGCAAATGCTCAAAACACTGAAATGATGCTGAAAATGGGGCAGTAAAAAGGAAAATGCTGGGATATGCAAAAGATTACCTAAAGTTACCCTGTTAGAGCTGTTGCTGTGTCAGACACGGGCTGGAGTGAGTGGCATGATTTGAGTCTGAGAATGTAAATCCAAGCTTGCAAAAAGGTATCATGAATAAATTCCACAGCTAAACATACGAAGCCCAGCACAGAAATTGTAGTTTTGAAATCCTCCTCATGCTTTTATTTAGTCCCACTTGAATGTGCATTCCACAAAATCACTGCCTCTCAATTATGGCTTCCTTGCTGATAACAGAGGCACATTTCTATTTGCTAACCCACACAGAAGGAAAATGTATTCTGTTTATTATTTATAAGAGAAAAGTGCTGAGAGGCCTAACAAAGCCCAGGCTCTTATTTTGTGTTTGCTATGAAAATAGATTGAGCCATATTCAGACAGGCTACTTTCCACCTAAATCCATGGGCCCACTGTTTTCTCTTGGCTGCTTTTTAGGCCATTTTCTGCTCAATGCTTTACTGACATCACACTTGAGACATGCCCTGCTTTCTCTGCTGATTACAGACAGGGCATTAGATGGAGTTTTTGCTCCATATCAGTACTGAAAAAACAGCTGAAAGGGTGGGGGAAATCAGCACTGAGAGGTTTCTACAAGATCACATCTCAAGTGCCTGGCACAATTTAAAAAAAAAAAAAAAAAAAAAAAAGCCCTAGTTTTCACAGTCCCCAAGCAGTAATCTATTGCAGCCAACTAAAACATGACTCCCATCTCTAAAAACATCCCTGAGTCAAACACATCTGTTTTATAAACACATTGTTGAGAATTATTTGGTTAGCAGTATATACAGGCAAGCACCTCCTATGCTGTTTTATGTGTTCACAGTCCTCCTCAGCTGGGGTGAAGTCCTCCCATTACCTTGAGCCAAGTGCATCAGCATCACTCCTTTCATCCAACTGCTGAGTCAGGAAATACTCTGTCAAAGCTTGCTTTTTCCCCTTATTTTTTTCCAAAGGCCCACAGGTAAAAGAATAAGCAACATCTGTGTTTTTAAAAAGAGCACTATTAAAATTTATCTCAGGATGACCTGGGGATTTAGGGTCTAGCTGCTGTCATTTACTGGGAACAGTGCTTCTTGAAATGCTGCAAAAGGGGTGCTTCCCTGCTCATCAAGGCTGGTTATGCAACACTTCTGTATCAAACGTTTTCTCTGTTTCTGTCCTAATAAAACTATTTTTATTTATTAGCAACAATTGCAGATTTAACAACCCCAGCATGTGCCATATACTATGTACAATGAATCCAAGATCTCACCTGAATACCCACTGTGAGGTGATGCTTCTTTTAACATCACTGATTTTGTGATTGCCATTATTAGTTGCCAACTGTGTTTCAAACCACTGGGACTGCCACAAAAAAAGAAAGAATTGCGCTTCTTTTACAGCTTGGGAGGTTTTATACTGCTGGAGTCCAAGGACTTACATATTTCCCAGATGCAGCTCTCATGCAATCCACCACACTCCTTTACGGATTGCTTTATCACATCCAGTTTGCTCACGTATCTTTGAGATAGCATTTTTAGGCACTAATTTTTCAGCTTTCTGATCTGCTTTGCTTGGTGAGAAAATAAAAAGGGATTTTCACCAGCCTTGATGCAACAGTGAAGACTTGAGAAAGGAAAAGAGCAGAGCATGAAGGGACTGCACAGTTTCTTTGTCTCTTCATCTCCTGTACAGCATATGTCATAGCAGATACTGTCAACAGAGCTGGGGAGAAGAGGCAGACAATGGGAGAAAGAAAAGCAAAGGAAAAAGAGCTGTTAAATTCACCCTTGCCAAAAACATCTCACAAAGGCAGCAAGACCATCCTGAGAGGAAAACCAGTCTGGGAGAAGATTAGGGATGCTCTTCAAGGGAACAGGACCTGGTGAAATACAAGGCAGTACTGATTTGGGGTTTTGAACTCCCTAATTCCCCTCCTCCCTGGCTCTCATGATTTTGAATGAAACATTAATACTGCTTCAGATGCTTCTTCCCTCCAAGGCCAATCAGCTGCTCAGCAGGGCGTGAAGCGGTTGTTCATTTGAACAGCTAGCGAGGGAGTGGAAGGACAGAGCTAATTCTGAGCCTCTTCCAGCACTGCTGAAGCTCACATTTGTCTTGACACACAGGGAATGACCTGAAGAGCCTCTCTCCACTTTGGAAGAAGAGGAGCGGTGTGTTAATTCTGCGTAAACAACCCCGAGTTGTCAGAAGGGATCATTCTTCACAATGCAGCCGTAAACATCCAGTTTTGAGACACGAGGAGACACCTCGTCCTGCTTAGTGCCATGGCAACAACTACCACTGGAAAAATCTTCCTCTGAGAGAGGGGTACAGAGAAAAGGGAGGTAAAACTGCCAAACGACCAAAAATGCTAAATCCCAAGCCTTCCATTTTAACAAAATTACTGCTTCATCTCTTGGTGCACAGAGCCTTTAGGATAAGAAGTTAATCCCGAGAGTGAATTTTAAATGTCCCTGAAGGTGAAAAACTGCTTCCCCCTAATCTGGGAAGGAAAGAAAAGTTGAAGTGGCTGAAGATGCTGCTGGTCCTTTTGCTGTTAAGGTCTATTCTGGTTTCCAGTTCCCAAGAAAAAGAGAAAAGAAGGAAGAAAAATCCATCAAAGGAAGAAAGAGCAGTTTTTGTTCACAGTGCTGGGTCTGACTTGTAACACTACAGAAGGACCAATAGAGTAATCACTATCAAACTGCTCTGGCAAACCTATACCTGCACACTGCTATTTTGGGAACTGCGTTTAGCTATTTTATCATCACTGGCTCCTAGCAGCAGCAGGAAAGAAATCATCTTGACTAGTCAATTTGCCCTTTATGACACAATGACAACAGAACAAGAGACAGGTACAGAACAAATAAGGTAGGCAGGAACAAGACATTAACTTGAGAATGAGAGCAGATATAAAAATGTTACACCTTCTGCAGCTAAGAGAAGCTGGCAGGAACAGTGATGTTGCTGCACAGGGAAGAGTCAAGGTGACAGCTTTTCCATATTAGGGACACCAAGCTTTCTCTTTCCTGATTAGCCACAGCCTGAATGTCAGCACCACATCATGATTTCTCAGGCTGGCTTAGAAAGCTACTGAACCCACAAAAACCCCACCAGTGAATGAGCAAACCAGTGATAGGACCCCCAAGACAGACCAAGAATTTGGACAGATCTGCTTTATCGATTTTTTTTTTCCCCTACAGTGAACTCCACAAAGAAGCTCAAATGGCTTCAGAAATCAAGACAAAAAAAGGCAAGTTTTAGTGTAATATAAAACAGAAATAGAAAATCCTTCAACAGAGGTATATCCACAGCCTTTCCTGCCCACTGTGTCCCCACAGGCAGGTCCTCAGAACCTCAGGCTCCAACCTGAGGCTTCAATGAGGTTCTAATTTCCAGATGACAGCAAGTCTGTTTGGTGCTCCTTGGTTCCTTAGGAATATGAGTTTTCTCTCTCTCTTCAGAGGCCTGGCTGCCTGTTCTGCTCCTCAGGTCCAGCTCCTGAGCAGAACAAGTGACAGGCACCAGCCTGCTGCACCTCTAGGTTTCACCACTCTTTGTTTGTGAAACACCTAGGAACTCAAAACAAACAAAACAAATGGACAAAAATGGGACAGCCCCTCACCTTCTGTTTACCTGCTAAGCCAGATTTTTCACCTCTGCTTTTTTTTTTAACTCGTTAGCCATCTTTAGTATTTGTCAACTTAAAAGGAAAACAAAAAGGACGAAAAGTTTACATTAGACTTCTGTTATCGTGGATGCCTTAGTGGCATCTGGAGAAATAGGAACCTTTCTTGATGGCATGACCTACTGCAGGAGAGAGCACAATCACAGAAGTAAACAAAATTTGAGCAACCGGTTTAGATTTGCGTCTTATATTACCCCGGGTAAATTGGTATAGCTTAAAAAAATAGAATTCTACTGATAAGAGAATTTTCTCTTTGGAGCTTTACATATTTTTGAAGCAATACCAGATCTGTTTTCTCCTGTATTTAGTTGCTAATGAACCTAAAACCTCTTTACAGCTGGTAATGTCACTGCTACACATATCCTGCATCAGCCCTACTACAGGGAATAGGACAGCACTCAGTAAGAACAACTCAGTACCTGCTGCATTTCCCTGCAGCCAGGCTCAGGAAAGTCTTTTCCTTTATGCTGTGCAGACAGAACTTTGCATAATGAATACTTGAGATCAGCCTATTTAGGTTAGGCTTCCCAAAAAGAGATGGAATAACTAGGCATTAATCTTACCCATTTCACTTCTCTAGGGGGAAAAAAAATAAACTCCTCTTTTAAATGGGTAAAACAGCTGCTACAAATGGAAACAGAAGATCACAAGACTGTTGGTCTCATTGATCATTTTCTAATTTGCATTGTACATTCCTTTCTATAATAGTAGGATAATTTGTACAGAATCACAAGTTGCAATTATTTATAAAATTGGATAGATGTGAGAAACAGCTTTTGGAATGTCTTAATATGTACTGATGAAACCAGGAACTCCATAGCCATGAACCTCTTGCAAAAGTCAAAAGAAGCAGGAAGTTTTAAAAGGGAACTCTAAAGGAATTTTGTATAGCTGCAGATAGATGCCCAGTGAGACAACAAGGGTGTAAGACGGGTCAAAATTTACATACTGACTGATTACACAGCTCCTGAAGCTCTTACTGCATTCTGAAATTTCACTCAATGCGAGAAGAAAACAAACTATGTTGCTGGAGTCAGAGAACTAAAACAGAGACAAATTACAGAGACTAAAAATGGGGCAGTAAATAAAATGAAATGCTGCTTGAGAACTGGAGTGGGAACACCCTGATGGGCAAACACGTGCAACACTGGTGTATATACAAACAGAATTTAGAAAAGAGATGGAGAAACCAGGCACAAAGTAACCTGGATGGGAAAGATGAAGACTGATTTACCAGAAGAAATTTTCAAAGATAAATATTTAGTGCTTTGTATACACACAGAAAAGGTTGTTTAGGGAGTTTCACAGACTGTAAGATAGGATATTCTAAACAGGCTCCCTGATGCACGTGCAAAAACCTGAAGAAATGTGTATCCAAGGGAAGTCAGCAAGGCTTTCTTTTTGTGTGCATGTGAAATTCAACAGGAACAAAAAGAAAGTGAGAAAGTATCCTGGCAGGAATTACCCTGCTTCAAATCCTCATTCTTCTTCTTCTTTTAAGAAGAAATTTGGACTGTTTTTGAAAAAGCCCTTTGAAAGTTTTAACTCCAAAATCATTAGTTCCTGACACTTTTTTTTCTGTCACCATGGTGGATTTGCAGCAATAATCTGAAAGCTTTTTCTGACAGATTATAGACTCTTCCAACATTTATCTTTGGTAGACACACATCAGCTGGAAATTGCCTTAAAACATACACACGCACTTGCCAGTTTCAACTGCATCTACTGCATTTCTGAATTCCTGCAAACCTTGGGAGATACACAGGATCAAATCCTGCACTGTACACGACTGCCAAAGGAAGCCAGGCTGATCTCACTTGGCTAATGAATACCTAAATCCAAAAAATGAGAGGCAGCTGAACGTCTTGAGCAGCTTAAGCCACACAATACCCAGTGTGACTACAATAGCAAATGTAAGAAATGTGCAAACCACCACCTGTTATACATAACACTTTCTTTCTGTACTCTCCAAATAAATGGATCAAGTACTCTTTACTTAACAGTACTACAAAGCATGCAAAAAAGATTGATCTTGTAAAACGATAACTTCAGGAGTTGCAGTTGCAACTGACAGCATCTGTAATTAATTATTCTAAATTTTTATCCCTTGGACTAAAATTTTGTTTGCAATATGAAAGGGCCATAAAGCTTTAGGTCAAAATAATCTCTCTTTATCTCTTTGGTCTAAATAAAGCCACAGAAGAGCTTAAATGAATGACAAAATATAGCAAAAGATGTACAGTGCAATGTTCTTAAGTACAGCTTTGCACTACATCAACAATGATCATTATTTTCAGCGGGGGAAAAGCTAAACCCTAGAAATGTGGTTTTCAACAAAAATACATAAATTGCAGTTTGTGCTCAGCCTCTACATATTGCACATCAAAGCTGGTACAGAGCTGCACAGCCTCGAGACTGAGTTTAAGCAGATCTGCTGTTATGACAGCAATAATTTTGGACTTACATTTCTAGGTCTCTGAATTGTCAGTGTAATTAAACTCACACAAATTAGTTTGGAAAGGAATTTTCCAGAAAGCTACCTGGGGGAACGTGTGGCCAATCATTTGTAGTTGGCCATTAAATGTGTGGATCACACAAATACCTAAGAATACAGAATTCTACCGCAATAAAACTCTAAAAATGTCATTATTGTAATGCAAGTTCATGGGTTTTTTATAACCCATTTAATAACCCATAAATCTGTTATATTCTATATATTAATAACCCGTAAATCTGTTACATTAACATCTCAGCTTAAGCAATCAGAGCTTTCTGTGACAAATGTAAACTGTGGCCTGCACAAAGATAAGGGGTAGCTCTAAGGAAAGCATAATCAGAAAATTCTTTCCCCTTTCCCCTCCATCTACAAGGAATGTGCAAATCCCATTGAAACAGGAGCTATGACAAATGCAGTGATCAAGACTTCGTGGCAAAACCAGTTTGTATGTACAAGGGCTACATTAACCTATTGCTCTTCATCAGCAAAACTGGCACTTAGGATAGGAATTCAGGTGTGAGACAGACTGTATGCTATCCAGGCATCCTAATTTTTGAAGGTCATTACTCTTCAGGCTGTTTTCAGTGATAGATATTTTTGTTACTCGCAGTTGAAAATAACTCGTTTTCCTTAATGTTCACTGCACTCTTGGAAGAGACATGCATAAACTGTGTGACTGTAGAGATAACTGATTTCTGATGCAGTTAGTATGTTACCCTAACTTGTAGTATTGTTTCACAAATCAAGTGATCTCAGTAGAGTAGGGCTCTTTCATATCTGAAGAGTATTTAACATGACTGTGTTCCAGTCTGATCAAAGCTCGGTTTTATCATGAGGACAATCTTTGTAGTCATCCTTTTCTCTGGTTCTGAAGAGTAAATCATAACTTAAACACCTATAACTCTTTAAGTTACCTGCAAAAAGAATAAAAATGCATTCCAGGAAAATGTGACATGTGGTTATAATAAATTAAAATCTTTACTTTTATTTAAATTGATTTACCTTAATTATAGTTTCAAGCCATTATTAAGTGCACAGGTAGTCCCTTTAGTTTGAGCACAATTTGCTCTTTTCTACAACTTGTTTCAAAATTTAGCTATCTGTTTAAAATAGATTTCCAAGGGAAAAAAAAAAAAAAAAAAAAAAAAACACAAACAGAATTAAACTCCTCCAGTATGACAGGAAAGTCTCTGAGAGCCTCTTTCTTTAGAGAGAATTCAACTAGCAGAGCATTTTAGAATTCAAGCAACAGGAAGTAATTGTTTTTACCTTCTTCAAACTTGTTCCTGACTTTTCAAAAGAGAAAATTATTACCTATTTTTAGTGTAAAATACATAACATTGCTGTATTTTTTTTCAGCTCTTGAAAGAGCACTTTGGTTCTCAAAACCCAAAGGAACTTGGGCCTCAGACATGTTCATTATTTGAGAGAAAATATGATTCATGCTTGTTCTCTATCCTACAAAGTCTTGCACTAGCAGGACACATTGAATAGTATCATGAAAAGAAAATTAAAATATATGGAAAGCAACAGCTCGCAGTGAGGAAAACAAAAAGAAAAAACATACTGGAAGTTATTTCACCCACTCAAATGTTTTTCATGTCTTTAAAACTTGTAAATTCTTTTTGCATTTATCTGGATGAATCTAGATGTACTTAGTGCCTTGGTGAAACTCTGCAGCTTGATATGCTCCTGGAAGATTTGGGGGGTGAGGTGGAAATAAATCAGGAAGTAATTAAGGTATAAAAATTTTAAAATACCTTTTTAAGGAATCAAACTACTTTCTGAAGACAGCTTTTGTTTTTCAACTCAGTTCTGAATCAAAGGGAAACTTTCTGGGGTACGATTTAATTGCAAGTATTAGCTTTCTAGGGAATGAGCAGCCTATGGGAACAACACTCTCCACAGAAAACCTTGGCTCTCACATTCCACCAGAGGGCTGGGAGGCCACATTTATGCCTCTTTGGCTTTTTGTTTCTTTGTGCTTTTCTCTGTCCTGAAGTTGAAAGTAGACATTAAAAAGTAAAGCACTGATTCATAAAACACCTAAATTCTGCTGCAAGACTGTAACTGCAGTTTCTCATCCCATTTCCACTCCCAGATTTTTTAATTTCTTGACTGTCGTCTATCTTCACCTCCACAAAGTACTAAAATCTGGCTTTCTGTCACTGTGAAATATTGACCTCACATGTATGACCTTTATGCCTAATGGCCATCACTATGCCTGCTATATTCATCACGTATTCTGCTTTAGCATCTAGTAGTCAATTTTAAAGAACATAATTAGGAGCATTTTAAGATCTCAACGGCTCATCCTCAAGATGTGCAGTCCAAAGCAACAGAAAAGAAAACTTTACTTTTTAATTATGTTCATTTTTCCACTACGAAATGAATGAAAATTCACTATGATTAGTGGTCTGGGGTTTTGTTAGAACCCTTATCTCCATAAGCAGCTTTTTTGTCTTAACTCTTCTTCTAATGGTCAGTCTCTCTATCAAGATTTTCTGCTTTCATGATTTTGCTATTGTTGTTTTTTTGGTTTTCTGAATTTTTCTTTTTTTACACATTGAAGGAATTCAACTGCTCATTCCTCCTATACAATATTTGCTTTATCATGTGTCATGGGTGATGATATCCCATGATCTTGGGGCTTTGTTTTCAAATGCCCATATGACAAACATTGTTTTTACTTGAATATCTCTGAAAGGTCCATCTCACTCTCCTTCATGGATGCATTATGTCCTTGATGTGTTCAGACTTTGCAATTTACCCTCATAAAGCCCTTCTGTGATACAGACATATTATTGACATTTTACAATGGAACAGAAAATGAGTCGGCTTATTAAGGTATCTAAATGCTTAAGGATACCTTTTGGGATTTTCAAGGTTGCTCTGACATATAACTCTTATTGAACTAATTGAAGATTTTTCACTAAATGCCTAATTTGCATTTTCAGTTTTCTGAAAAGCTTTAAAATCTGACTCACTCGTGTCACCCATGAAATCCAGTGGACCAGCGTGCTGAACCCAGATCTCATTAGCCCTTACACTCGTGCTGGAAGCATGTGCAGCACTCCCCACAACAGGGGAAAACTGCTGAAATATACTGAAAAACTGAAAAACAAAGATGTGGCAGGCACCACAAGCATCCAGTACCCTCCTGGCCTGAGTCACACAGACAGCAGGGAGCCACACAGCCAAGTGCATCAGATGTCGGGCAGGAGAGGAGTGAATCTCCAGGGATCTGCCTGCACTGTGCTGGGACTGAGGGGCACAGGGAGGCTGGGCGTGGGCACAAACGCTGGCACCAGGCTCAGCAGCTCCTCAGCTCCCTCCCTCCCTCAGTTAGGGGTGGGTTTTTTTAACAAGCCCTGACAGGGGTCAGAGCCAACATCCCTGAATGGCTTCATGCAAAGGTGCTGCAGAATCGTCTGTACCCACCATGTCACTGGGTTTAGGCAAGTGGCCACTTTATTTCAGAAACACCTTTCAAAGCATGTACCCACACAATAATTCCTGTACAATACCTAGCCATGCACCTCATCAGATACTCAATCTCGCACTTTTCTCCACTCTGATGCTGTAGATCTTTTTAGATTGCTGTTTTGGGTGGCCTAAGAGCCAGTTACTCAGTCCGACTAAAGCACGTCACCTGCACACCTGCGGGGGAGGAAGCTGGAACGAGGACAGCTCCATCTTTTGCCCGGTTCTGATAAGGAGGCGCTGTCCTTCAGCACCACTTTGCCTCACATCCCTCTTTAGGCCTCTAGTGCCCGGAAAGGGAAGGGATCAGCTGCCAGGCCTTTTTAAGGCCGTTTCGCCCTTGTTAAGTCAATGAAACTCACGACATGAAGCGATCTGGGTTTGGTCAGTGCATTTCCTGCCCTTTCACTGTGAGTCGTATTGCTTCCTTTCGGCAGTCATGTGCACTGTCTTCTCACAGCACACAGCACCACAGCTGAGGACCAGCTAAACAAACCACGTGGACAGCCACACTGGGATAACAGATACTTTTTAGTCAAAGAAATATGAGATCAGGTGAATTAACAAACTCCTGACATGACGACTACCTCAGAGAAGTATTTTCCAAGTCAGGGCTTCTGGGTAACACGTTGCCTGCTAGACCCTCTGAGACTGGCTGCAGCTGCAAAAAATAAAAACGTTCAGATTGAGGCCAATGGGAAGATGCTGCCTGCAGCATAATTGCTCACTGTTGTTGCACATTGGCTGGCAAAGGTTAGGGACTGCTGCTCTGTGTAATCGAGCAGGTTCGCAACAACACCGGGAGGCTGTTGTATAATAACTGTTCAAGCAAAACAGGTAGAAATAAATGTACTTTTTTTTTTTTTCTTTCATCTTTAGGTAGAGGTGATAAATTTTTACTGAGCACACCATGTTTTAAGATCACTCCCAAACAGATGCCAGGCACTCTTTTTGCCCGAGGCTGATGAAGAAAAAAAAAAAAAAAAGAAAAGCAGGTAGCTTCTGAAAGAAATCTGAAAAGCTGTTATCCAAGTGGCGGAGGTTAAAGTCTCCATATGCATTTCAAGTAGTTTCGTATCCAAAGTGAGCACTGATTTAAGCAGATGGCTTAAGCAGACGGTCATGACCTGATATACAAATATGTGACTGATCCCTTCGTAAATGAAAATTACAGAAAATCACAGGTGTCTGTCATAAAAATTACTGCTTATATGAACAAAGTAATTAAATCTGCCTATATGAACCAAACAATTAAATTTGCCTACTTTAAAGAATCCCCGTCAAACATTGCATGAATCACTTCAATTTGAATATTTTAAGTACTGAAAAGCCAGAACGGCTGCAAATAGCTTTGGATACAAGCAAACTGAAGGATGGAAAATTCCTTATTCATTTTGTGACAGCACATCTTTTTCCTGCGTTGAGTATTTTTTTTACTTAGTTTTACTTGTTTTCTCCAGGCCTTCAGCATATCTAAGGATTTGTCAGGAAGTCGCGCTCTTGAGTGTTACTCAGGCTATCAAATTACAGAAAAGTATTTTAGAACAGAGTGTCATTAGACTGCCCTATGCCGAACGGACTGAATTATTTCAGAGGATAATGAAGCAATGAATGCTGTGCTGCGATGACTGGCTGATCTAACAGCAAGGCTTCCCAGTGCTGCAAACCTTCATCAACTTCAGTCTTAACTCGCTACATTTCTCATCATCCTGAGCAAACTCAACTTGATGATGTAAAAAATAAAATATAATAAGTTCCTACTCTAAACTGCAACATGCCTTTCCCTTGCATCCAGGGACAGATCCTCAATCTTTTCACGTTTTTGTGGAGCTGGAGCTCAGCTTCCTTAAGTTAAAGTTTTTAAGCAGGAGTCTTATGCCTCGATGCGGAAACCATAATCCTGACAAACACCCAGAAAACCAACCCGGTGCACATCCTGCCAGACCTACAGCCTCCACATCTGCTACAGAAATGCGAGGAACAGTCTTTTTTAGCTTGTGACATACAGAACAGGGGAGTTGGGTTGAACCGCGTTCCGGTTAAACCTAGCTAGGGAGCGCCTGGGCGCTTCCCCCCGAGCGCTGGGAGGGAGGGCCAGGGGAGCAGGGCAGAGGGGAGCAGCCCCGGGCACTGCAGCAGCGCGGCGGCGGCTCCGGGCAGGGCGGCTCCGACCCGCTCCGGGCGGCAGCACCCGCGCAAAGTTGCGCGCCCGTCCCCAGCGCTGCCGCACCCGCCGCGGGCTCGGGGAGCGCTGCGGGCTCGGGCTCCGCATCTCCCCCAGCGCCGGCCGCCAAAACCGAGCCTGGCGGCACCGAGCCCGGAGCGGCGTCCTCCCCCGGCCGGGCCAGGCAAAGCCCCGCGGCCCC
>VZUI01034414.1:0-76776 GCA_013401135.1 Cettia cetti
AGGATCCACCTTGGGCAAGACAGAAGCCTGACCAAGGCTGCACCCAGGGTGGACCAGGAGCCAACAGAAAAATGGCTACCTGGTCATGAGATGTTACATTTTTATAAATTTTGGTCCATTTGCATATTGGGGTTTAATTGTCCAATCACAGCTTCAGGTTGTGTGGTTCTGTCTTTCTTGTTCCTCCCTCTGGTCCTCTGTTGTTGATGCTTTTGGGTCTGATGGTTGTCCTTGGTCCTCAGCAAGAAAAGGATTTGTTTTGTCTACCTACCCTGTGAAGAGAGCTCACTAGCACTTAATATGAGGCTCAAAACTACATCCCTATGCAGCACAGAATCTAAAATATGAAAGCTACAACTTAAGGCATCACTACTTCTTGCAATTTTACTAAAATTTATTCTTGTATATATTGCACTCAGATATATATATACTTTTTTAAATTAATGACTTTCTAGTTTTCCTTAAAGGAATTAAAATCTCAACCTCTCTGTTCTCTACCTAAAGCCACAAGTATCACTAATCCGTTCAGAAAATTTCTATTAGTGTCTGACAACTTTCCATGCCCTTTCTCTACTACAGCCCATTGAATGCAACTTGATTAAAATCTGTCTATAAGCACTTCTGTTCTTATCTGCCTGCAGTATTTTCATTAAAGATAGAGGTAATTAGGCCGTCTAAGGCAAAATAAATTATGCAGAGTTCTGATCTCATGCCTGTCCAGAGCATATGTGTTCTAGTCTTTTCTCCAGGCATTCTACCCATTCTTCTGGTTAGTCTGTTAATGTACATACTGGGTAAATCCAAAGGCTTGTAAGATGAGTGAAGATTTTTTGACATGATAGAAATTATCTCACATGTTCACAGGCTCTCATGGAAATATGATCATGTGGAAATTTTATTTCAAAATCACTAAAAAATGACCTAATTTTAGAATCATATGCAGCAAATGTAGCATTAGTTAGATCAGAGCATTCAAAGCATTTTATCTGAGATAGATAATTTAGAAAATATGAATATTTTAAGTTTTATATTATGACATTTATCAAGGAATATTTTAGTGGAAACAACCTTCCAGTACTGGAAAAACAGCACTGTGGTAAAATATTAATAATAATCCTTGTGCTTCAAAAACTTGCCATAAATTCCATTTGAAGTCATTCACTCTTTTAACAGGAAATGTGAGAACTCACATTAAATTGTGGGTAAATATAAACAGACAAGCACACAAAACTGAAATGTCTTAACAATAGTTTGATTCACACCTTCTAAATGGCTTTTGAAAGTACTGTTTTCTTTTTTGCTTCAAGCTTGGTGGTTATTTCTGCAAAAATAATAATTTTAGAACTTCTGAAATGGAAAATCAACACTGTAGGGTTGTGAAGATTCCCGTTGCCCTGGTGATTTACCATTGCATGCATTTTCAACCTTTCTTTAATGTAGTGCTATATTAATACTTGTGTATAGGGGAAGAAAAGTATTATTTGAATGTCATCGAAACAAGCGGTGTATGACAAAGTGCAACATGGGGTGCTGAAAGTGTAGTGGTTGATGTTGATTCACAAAAGTTTCTGACATTAAAGCTCATAATATTCTTTGAAATGCAAAGTGGGTGTATAGGTCAATTGAACAGTCTTCCTTCCTTCTGTTGAATTAAAAAAAAAAAAGGGATAAAGAAATCAGGTTCAGTTTTCCTTTATCCTGATAATTTTCATATTTATGATCCACAAATACTCTCGATAGCTATGCAAGTGTAATATCAATCCACGTGACCCAACATGCCGTTGCATGTTTCCACGATGCAATACAGCCAGTAAACCCACACTAATATTTAAAGGCATAGGTTTTTATAGGTCATTCTGTAGCTATGTCATGTCTCACACAGTGGACACAAAATTTGTGTGTCACTGCTGGGAAGCCTCCCCAGCATTCCACCACTGCTCTCTCTGCAAGTGTTGTAGAAGTTGTTCTATATGCAGGAAAGTCTTTGAGATTTCCTGTGCTAGAGGAGAGGGATTCTGTATGACACTTGAGAGCTTCTTGCTTGTTGCTGTGTTAGTTTGTGTACTTTTCATGAAGCAGTTTTAAGATAAAATTTACATGAAAATCCATGAGGATTGGGACCAGAACCCACACATGTGTTTTAAGGAAAGGGTCTGCATATACTCCAGAGCATGTTCTCTTTCAAGTTTATTTTTTAAAGAAATAAATTAAAAAACCCTGCTTTCTTTAGTAGTCACATCCATAGCTATATCAGGGTCTTGACCTGAGCTGAACTTTGTCCCTGATGTTTTGAACTGAAGCTTCTGACCTTCACCACTTTGCTAGTACTTCTTACTGGCTACCTGTTATCATCTGTATTCTGCTGCTTTGGTATTTCAGCCTCAAGCAAAATGTTCCTTCTAAACATTGAAACCAGGTTTAAATCGTTATTTCCAACTCTTTCCACACACTGCACAGGGAACAAAGATATCTCTACTATGAATCTTTTATTTTCTAAATATAGGCTAAGAACTATGAACAATTTCTTTTAAATATTAAGTAAGCAGGTAACCAAGGCATATATAAATATGCTTAGAATAAAACTACTTTTTTTTTTTTTTTTTGCTTAGCTTGAAAAATGTGTTAAAGGTCAAATCTACATATTTTAGATTTTTTTTTATTTGGGCCACATTTTAGAGGCAAAAATTTTTTAAAAAAATTATATAACTGTAACAATGTAGTATTTTTCTTTATTCCATTATTTGAAGATAGGAAGAATTATATTGCATTTTAAAATAATTATTATAAATATCTAATTTTTTATTATATGCTGTAACTTTTGAAATTTCTTGAAGAATTTTTTTTAAACTATTGTGTTTATTTAGTTATTAACTTAATGAAGTTCAGCATTTATGAACTTTAAAAGGAAGAATTGTTTTCATAGGTTGTGCTAACCTTGAAATTTAAAACACAGGGGCATGACAAAAAGAAGTCAGGACTCAAACAATATAAAGATAAACGATGATGATTTGATATATTACAAAGTTACCCTTATAATCACACCTTTTATATTGTGAATGACAGTAATTATGCATAAATTATGAAAATGTTTACATAATATTATAAATTGTTAGAGTAGTTTAATTATTCATTATTTTAAAAATTTTCTATAGTAATTATCAGACTGAAGAAATTGACAATACAGATATCAGTGAAAACATGAACTATTACACATGATTAAATAGTATTTAGTCAAGTGGAAAGAACAATTGAGTTTTTTGTACACCTGCACATATCCAAGTAACAGTTCAGTTCACAAGGATGAATTTTATGAAAATGTGGAACAACATTGAGGCAGGAAGCATTGCTGTCTTTTATTCTATATTTCTTCTTTTTTTCTTTTTTTTTTTTTTTTGTTTAGTTTTGTTTTTGTTTACCTTTTCCTCTGTTAAGGGATATCCTTGCAATACTACATTGGTAGGGTATCTGGCGTTTACTAGTGCTGTTATAAAGATTTAGTTTGGCATGAAGCTCCTGTGTGACTTCTTTCTGCCTAAGAAGAGTAAGACAGTCTTTTTCAAAATTTTTAGTAAGTAGTTTTACATAATGATGTCAGTATAAATATCCAAGTTGCTCCATTACTTCCACAAAGTAAGCAAGTGAACCAGGTGCCAGTTGCCAGAAATTTCTGTGCCAAGGGATTTATTTGTTCAGTAAACAGTACATTGCTTTCTTTCACTTGTAAGAAAGTATAGCAGATTGTGACCTGCAGTAGTGGAAGTTATAAAGGAAAAGGTATTAGTTAAATGATCTTGTGCCTGAAAATAATATCTCCAAGATTTTTTTTTTTTTTTTTTTGTAGATAATGAGATTGCTATGACATAGCAAAATATTAAAAGAAATATCTATAGTCAATCAAATGAAAGCATAGTGGAGCTTAATAAAAATCATACAGAGCCAGAAAAAGAAAGCAAGCTCCAAAATAGGCGCTTTGTTATATGTTACTTTAAGAGTGACATTCTGCTAGAAATCTCGTAAAAGATTTAATGAAATCTTTTAGTTTATTTTTCTTTTAAAAGAAGAAATGGAACATGACTATAGTAATTGCATGTCAAACTGGTTTAGTCTAAGGTATACAGGAAAAAAACCTCCAAGACTCATTAATGATACTTATCAGCTTAATACAGGTACATATCACAGTATGCAAAGGTTTGTCCTTTTCTCATTGGTTTTGCATGAATCATTGTAGAATCAGTAGAACAGGAAATTTGTATTTATCAGCTTTACTAGTATTGCTTGCTTTGAAATAAAATAGTACAAAGCAGTGCCCACAGAAGAAAGTAATAAAGTTGTAAGCTTGGAACATTAGTGCTTACAGACTAAAATAAAGGAAGAGGACAAGAAACAGTAACTTTTTTTTTTAACTTGTGAGAAACTGACTGGCAAAAACAATCAGATATTGTAGCTAGAAATGACAGGTCTTACAATGATGTGATCAAGAGGATTATACTATTTCTTGAGACACCATAATATCTGGAGAGAGAGCACTCTCCTCCCCAAATCAAACAGTATGGTTCTCCTTTTAAAACAACTTGCCAGTTACAGACTCTTTTTGTTAAATCCATTATTGCTGACACTGAAGTACTTCCAAAGCAGTTAACAATTGCTAGAAAATGAAGCCAGTCTGGAAATGTAGAAGGTGGAAGCTGTCATCTGCAGTACAGAGAAGTGCAGCAGTTACAATGTAAGGGGGAATTCTGAGGTAAGAGTAAAATGCCAATCCTTTCACTGTGCAATTGAAAAGATCTGGAATACAGTACTTTGAAATGTGCTTTGCAGTTATACTAATGTAAGCAAAACCCGTGGCCCTGAAAAAAAACATAAAGATTACAAGAGGACTATGATTTCAAAGTATACATTTGGTTTTAACTTCCACCCTCTCCACACCAATTATTTTTCTTTCTGCTTAACCAGGGATCCTCATTCATAAAAGAAGAGACCATTCACTCATCTCAGATCCATACACAAGGCAAGAAAAACAGAAAACATTCAGACCATAGAAGACCTCTCTTGTACAGATCAGTCTCTCCTGCAGCTCTTTCTGTCATCAAACAGGTCTTTTGTCAGGACTGCACTTTTGGTTTAATGCGGGAAAGATGATGAAAAAATTAGACACTTGAAAGAATAAAGCGAATAAAGAACAGCAGAAGGTATTGAAAATCATTTTGAATGCTCATTTTGTAAACAAAGTTACAAATGTTCCTCTCTGGTGGATGACATCAGGGACTTCTAACACAAAGAACAACAAATTCATCTGACTTCTTATGCTTGTAGAATATTGCCAGAATATCAGTATTATATATCCCAGGAAGAAGAGGGAGATTGACTGACCTGTAAAGCAACAAGACACAGGGGAAAAGAAATGTTCTGTATTTCCTGTCCTTGACATATTCCATATCCCTAATGTTCTGCTTCAGGGAACTCTTGGTAAGATAAGAATTCAAGAAATCCTTACAATTCTTTCTATAGCTAAAATAGTTCCTACCTCAGTAAGTGATAGAAAACCAAGCTGTTATGGTTAGTGAAGAAGATTAGGGCATGATATATAACTTTAAAGACACTTTCTTTGTCTTCATGTATCTATATATGTATATATACACATATACATATACTATGCTATTTGATAATGTCTTATGCTACTGTACACTGCTCCTCATTTATGACCATCAGAAAACATTATTTCATTATACAAGGAGGTTTAAGAAAAAACAAACAAACAAAAAAAACCAAAAAAAAAAAAACCCAAAAAAAAAAAAAAAAAGGAAAAGGAAGTTTTCTGCAAACTTTCTTTGAAGAAGTGGTAGTAAGAGAGAGTGCTTGGACAAAAAAAGAGAAAAAAAGAAATGCTGCAACCACTCTTACTTAGAGACTCCTGCTTTTTGAGGTAAAAAAGATCAAGAATTCCTCTGTGGTATTCCAATGAAATTTTCTTCTCATGCTTGCTTCTTGAGAAACAAGGTCAGGCTTTCCATATCTCTGTCTAAATGAAAGAGATCTTTTGCTCACCTACCCAACACTATAGAGCTCCTGAGATCACTGCATTATTGATGAAGATGTTTCAGACCTGCATCACAGCTTTGCCCTATTCTTTAGAATGATTTCAAGACAATCTCTCCTTTGAGTCCAACTGTTTTTTCAGTTCAACAACTTCTTTCTATAAATCCTCAGAAATCTCAAGATTACTTCCTATTACATGGGAAAAGATAATGAAATAACCCAAATCACAAATGAACCAAAATTCTTACACAGTGAAAAATAAAAGAACCTCTTCTCCAGAAATATGATCAAGCTTTCAATGCAGAAATATAAATTTCTGCATAATCTGTTTTTTGGAAAATATGCATAACATTACTCTAAACTACTGATAAAATCACACATCTTTAAAGCCCTATGAAAAATAAAAATCCTGAAGTTTCTCATAGTTTAACTTTTTTCTCTTTAGCATCAAGTTTTAGGCACAGTAGATTTTTTTTTTTTTTTGCATCTGATCATGAACACTAGTAACGTCTGGAGTACCAGCCATGAGAAAAAGAACAAGGTTTACACAGCAGTTTTCTCAGATACTGACCTATGGGTCATGAATCGACTTTCAGAGCAATGACCACTCATCCTCATCACTTTTGGACTGTTTCAAAACTTTCAAGGTTTCCATTTATTTTTAACATCGAATCAAATTCATTGCAAGTTGCCTGGCAGAAAAAGACAATCTTTTTCATCAGGTTCTCTGTACCACCATGATAAAATCTCTGTAAATATCTACAATAAACATATGAATGGGGGAAAAAAATTAAGATATTTTTATGCAAATCATTTCTTATTTCAGAAACAGGTTTCTTTTCCAGGAGATTTTGTATCTATTTTTGTTGAATAACAGCGGTCAATATTTTATGGCAAAGCTAAATGTCGGTCTTCAGGTGGATGTTTTAAGGACTCCAAGCAGAAAAATATCCCATTTCTTGAGAAGCCATACACTGGTTTTTTTTGGGTGGTTGCATATCTGAATAAAATATGTGATTAGAAATAACCTTGCATTTTTTTTCCATCATTAGTATCTTCCTGCTGTGATTACATGGATTTTATTTTTTTATTCTTTATATTCTTTTTTTTTAGTCTTTATATTCCCATAGTCTTTCCTCTAATTTTAATGAATTCCTGTTTCTGCAGAGATCACAGAAGAATAAGTTGCCAGTAAAGTAACCAAGAATAAGTTGCCAGTAAAGTAACCAACTCACATTTTTTTACAACAGAACTTAAAAATGAAGAAAATTATGACAGTGCTTATGATGTGCTAGCATAATGAAAAGAATAAACAAACAACTCCCACACGCTAGTATGATAATGACTTAAATCATGCAGATGAGAGTTTGCATGTTAAAAAAACTATTTTAAATAAAAAGCATAGATTTAATCTATTAATCTCAATTAAAAAATTTACAAGGGCCTGTCTATACAGAAGACACCAAATAGAGTTGTGTTTCTTTTTAAGACAGTGAGTGAAATGAGAGCTAGGAAAGCAGGAAATTAGTTCTTGATGCATTTGCATTAACTTGTTCAACTTACCTTTCATATGAAGAGATGGTCCGAATTCTTATCTGAGCTGTTGCCTGTGATCTCTTGGGCATCTTCTCAGACAGCTACTTATTAACAGTTAGGATAAACACTGCAGGAAGATTGACAGAAAATGTACAAACTACCATTGAGAAAAATTATTTTCATACGTCTTCTAAAATGTCCTATTCTCTATCTCCATCTACTGGAGAATTCTTAACAACTAGCAGACTCTGAAGGTTTTTTTAATTCTTCCTTAATGTATCTGTTATTTTCAATGAAAGCTAAAACCCAGTTCAGAGAGAAAAAACCTTCAGGCTATCTCCCTCTAAAATAATGTTTTAAGCATAATCATTAGCTCAGTCATTTCTGTTTGAATGTTAACATTTTTATAATAATTTAAAATTTTAAAAATATAGTGACCTAAATTAATTAGCAATATTTTTTTTCAAAAAAACTAAACAACTGAAAAGCTAAAGAAACCATCAAGCAAAGCCCCATAGCAACACATATTAGGAAATAGAGATTTCCTAGATACCTTCAGCAGAACTGGTGAACTTCCCTGCATTCCAAGACTTCCATAAATGTGAGCGTCTATCTATATTAGTAATAAATTTAATTCAATAAATTGTACAGCAAAACAAATAGTGCTGAGGACCTTGGCTTCCACATTGCAAGTATTTTCCAGTATTTTATCCCAACCTAGTCATAAGCTGACTCTGTGTACTGAAACCTTCAGCAGATGAAATGACAGCTTTTTCAGGCAAAGTATAATTGGAAAGATGCCCATTGTGTATATTCTGTGATCCTTAAATGGACATCACTTTAGCACAGAGAGTACAGATGAGCAATTTACTGAAAAGTGGACAAACAAGAGGAAAAACAAGAGGAAAAGACCTTCTGGTCTGAACCATAATGTATAATGCAGCCATGCTGAGAGATACCACTATACAAGGAAACCCAGTCACAAGTTCTTTTGCTGTGTCATTTGACATTCAGGTTTTGTTTCCAAAGATGTCCAAGTCAGCATGTTCGCAAACAGCTCCCTTAAAGAAGCCGAGTAGCATCACTTCCAGCATAAAACATAGCATTCACTGCCACCTTGACTTAGTATTATTTTTGGAAAAATTATAACTATATCATTGTACATATTTTGGACAGAGTGGAAGATCTGTGTTACATGTCTTCCTAAAGTTCAGACTACAAGCCCACACCCTCTGTTTCCCAAGTAGGGCCTCCAAGATGAGCAGGACGCAAGTACTTTGGGTGAAGAAGGCATGATATGCTGATTACCCCAATTGTTATTATTCCAATCATTATTATCTCCTCTTGAAATTGAATCACTTTTTCAGAAGGGAAACCCAGGCTCACAGAATTAGAAAGAAATAGGGGGAAAAAAAGGGAAAAGAAAAAAATTGAAACTCTTTATAAAAAATGAGTAAGTGTTTTGCTTTACAGACCCATGAAATAAATGACTTCTACAGTATGAGGCATATGAAAGCAAGCAAAAAAAGAAGTCATTTTTCTTTGAAGAAAAAAATGTCAGTAATTTAGCTGAGTTTATTTCATTATATAATACAGAAAATACATCTTTAATTGCAAAAAGCCTAAGGAATACCCATTGAATTATTATTGATAGTGCTTATGGCTTACATTTTTGCTTACAAAAAACATTTGAAAGAAATAGAAACATATTAAATTATGTAGGAAATAGAAGCATATTAGCCAAATCATATTCCAATTACACAGAGGGTACTTAATTCCCAGAACCTTCTGGAACTGTCAACATGTAGAAAAATTAAGTGCTAATTAAAGAGTTGATGGAAGAATTTTGGAAAAATTGTCATATAGAAGTATCAAAAGAATGTATGTTTTACTTTCAAAGTTTGTTTTTTTGGGGTTTTTTTTGTTTTTTTTTTTCTGTTCAGGTAACTTACTATGTCCTAGTATTTATCACCGATTTTTTTTTCCTATTTTTTGTAAAAAAACTAGTTTTCAAAAGACACATTTAAGTACAGGAACATCAGTCCTCCAAAGGGAGTGCCAGAGATGTCAAATGCACCTGCAATAGGCAGTAACAGCAACAATTTGCTCCTATTCTTTTGTCTTCAGATGCTGTTTTCTTATACTAGCAAGTACTGCAATTCCTTCACAAATCACTGTGGTCATCTATTCACTCGTGTTCCTCTAAACCTACAGACACTGCCATCAATGTACAAAGGCAGAGTGAAGAAAACACCATCAAAGTTTAATAAAAGCAAGAACAGAGACCATCCTGTTTTCTGTCTCTCCTTCCAAACCCTCAGCTTTGATTTGAATCTGAAAGCTATTTAGGAGAAAATTTTTTCATCCTTGACAAGTTAGAAAGTATTTTGTGTGATTCATGACTTTTTGGGTGACAAGACACTTTGGAGATGTTTCTGAGGAGCTGATTAATATAATTGGAGATTTCCCTCTTAGTATAAATGGCTGAGGAAGTTTAAACTAGATTTATGTTGCTTCTTGAAGGTAGTATGTGAGTTTACTTCCCCTTTCTTTCTTCTTTATTGTCTACTTAAATGGAAATGCTGAGAAAGCAAGACCATAATTCAGCGATTCACAGGTCATGGCATACAAATATACTGTGCTCTGTCTCACCAAGCGTATTGAGGACTTAGGAGTTCAATATCCAATATCATCAACCTTATCAAGCATTTACACGAGTCTGAAAATATGTTTGGTTCTTACACCAGATGTCATTGTGCGTTTATTCTATCAAATTAAAAAAAAAAAATAAAAATCAACCAAACAAAAAACCACAACCAACTAATCAACCAACCAAACCAAACCAAAACAAAACAGAAAAATACCTCACACCAATCAACCTACCAACCAAGCAAGCAACCAAAAAAACCCAATCATAGTAAAAAAAGAATAGTAAAACTTTAATTCATCTGAAGAAAAGGTGAGATCTAAAAGACATTTCTTTAACTATGCCATTTAAAGAATTACATGTAAATTAATTAAATTATGTGTAAATATTCCTGTATGGCCATTTAGGGATATGAGAGCATCAAAGACCAGAAATAAATATTTTTCCTAACACACAAGGACTGAGAATCTATAATTTAGATTTCATTTAAACTAAAAAGTTCTTCCAGGAGATTAACTTCTATATTGTGGTGAAGTTATTTAATGATTTGGTTTACCAGTTAAGAGAAATAATAATGAGCCTTGTTTTTCTTACTGTCCCTCATTCCCTTTTTAATTGCCATCATAATTTAACAAGATGATATGCTGTCAGAATTTAATTAAGCTTCTCAACAATGCCATCTGGTGGAGTTAAACTAAATAATTTAGAGCTCATACCTTTGCATCTTAGCTCATACCTTACACTGTACATGAATGTAGGCAGCATGGGGAACAAACATGAGAAACTGCAGGTATGTGTGCAGTCACAGGGCTTTGATCTCATTGTGATTATGGAGATGTGGTAGGATAGCTCTCCTGACTGGAATGTTTTAGAAGTCTATTGGTTGAAGACATGATTGCAGTGTCTATCTGTTATGGGTGGGGGAAGGCCATCAAACACAAAATTCAATGGTCTAATATACGTTCAGGTTTAGGTGGGAACACCCAGGTACCTCCCCTTATGGAGAGAGTTTAACACTGTCTGAGGTAACGTTGTTGATCATATGAATATGAAAAGTAGTTTGAGATAAAATTTACAGGAACCGAAGTATTTTAAGAAAACAACATACTAAACCCTCCTTCCTATTATCTCTGTATTGTCTCTTGCATCAAATTCCTGAGAGGGACCTTTGGTCATTCAGTCAGCTAAAGAACAGAGAGGAAAGGGAATAAGTGATATTATTTGGGGTGCATAGAAAAGCAGGTGCTTTACTACATTCTTGTATTGGTAATAAAAAATGTGAATAATTAAAAATAGTTAAATATTATATATATAAATCAACAGTAAGTAACTGCTGAGAGTGTTCCAGGAGTGCTGCAGTAGTCTTTGGGTATACCACTGATTCACTTAATTAGTTGTGTGAGAGGACATGGTACCCTAGATTGCAAGGAATGCTGGACTCCACCATGGGACTGGGCTGAGAGGATTTTAACTACCTTCTCTGTACTAGTGACAGAACAAGGAATGGTGGTTAGTACTTGGAAGGAGAAAACACAGTAGTGACAACATATGCACAAGCTAAACATGAAAAGGTGTGCCAAGCTGCAAACCTAAGAGCCATGTACTGTCACCTTGTTTCCCAGCCTTCAGCCTCGCAGTCAGAAATCTCATGTAAACAAAGTAATGTTTATAGAACTTTTTATCATGTTTTTACATACCTTTCTGTGAAAGGACAATTGATGGACACTTTCTAAAACCAGTGGAGTTGAAGAGGTTGAACCTCAGTCTTCCAACCTGGTCTCCTTTTTAGAAATTTATATAAGCTGTAAAAAAAATTAAACTTCCTTTTTTCCTGCTTTGACTCTGTGGTGATCACTGCGTCTCCCTCTGGACAGCATTGGTCTAAAATGTACCAGGAATGTGAATCAGACAGGCATAAGAAAAGCAATCTGAAAACAAACATTGTCTACAAAAGCCAGTATGTTAGTTAGATCATGGAAATAAACTACATAAATAAACTACATAAAAGCAAAGCAGGCCATGAAAAATTACTTCTCTTAAATATTAAGGAGATGCGAAATCTTAACATATAAAATGAATAGACATGTTACATGGTAATGTCTCAATTCCCTGTGGGAAAGTCTCCTAAAAATGTAGATATGACATAAACTGATTGACAAGAACAGATGAAGCTGATGTCTGCTATTGAAACTAATACAAGATGCTAGAAGAATTATGGTACAAAACTTTATTTGACAAGATATTAAAAGACATCAAAATATTTTGCCATTATTTTGGTAAGGACCATCAGAAAGGAAAAATATACAGTGCTTAAAAAAAAAGGTATTTTAATATATGGTAAGACATGTAACCTTAAAAAGTAAACTCAGAGGAGACAAGAACAAAACAAAAGGATCTTTTGGCTCTTGTGTCCTTGCAGACTGGTCCTTTGTTCCTAGCTTGATTTCAGCATGGAAATTCAGTTCCTTTTTCCTCTGTTTGGTTTTAGATAATCCCTTCTGGTTCTTAGGCATTTCTTCTTTATCACATTTTGATCTTTATTTTCAACAGTATTTTTTCAGAGTTTGTTGTGCTGCACACCTGGGAGATTTTTTTTTCGGTCGCCTTTTTACAGTAATACAATATTCACAGTGTCATACAAATAAAACACCACAGGTTACAAGAAGTTGAAGTGACTTGCACAATAGAGTGGTTTTGTCCTTTCACCTTCCTTGACTTCATCATACTGAGAAAGTCAAACAGAAAGTCAAAAAGAAACTATACCGTTGGGACAATGACTATTCAGAATGATAGACTTCTCTGACTAAGGAGGACCTACACCTTCAAGTTCTTTTTGCATGGGGAGCTATTATATAACCATGGAGTGTTTATTTAATATTTGCTAGCAATGACAGCTAGGATTTGACAGTCATCTTGTGAGGACAGCAGTCCTGAAGACAGTGAGTGAGATGAACTGAGATTGCAAAATTTGGTACAACCATAGCAATAATGCACCACAGGCACAGTCCTGGCTCGCAATGACCAGTGGACTTCAAGGGTAGATCAGAACACTTTACCCTACTGAGTCCTGTGAGAAGACAGTTTCCCAGTGCTAGGTTGAAAGGAATGACGGATGCCTTCCCAGGACTGAACTGGGCTAGTTGTGCACCCTGATCCTGATACAGATAAACTCCAGTTATGTACTGAGTCACTTACTGAAAGGACTGTAATAAGAGATGGATAATCTTCAAAATATCAGAGCAGCAAAAAGATTGATGAGTTTTTCATAGAGGCCTTGGAAGTCCAACAGTCTCATCTCTGCTTTGTTAGGAGAGGAGAGCTAAGACTAGTTGCATCAGTAAAGCTTGGAAACTACAAGGTGGGAGCAGGCTGAAAGGCTGGCTTTTCAGGCAACAGGAAAAAAGCTCTTTTCCTCTTGCAGACATACTCATACAGAAGAGGAATTAAGACCTGGTAATGGATAAGCAGGAACAAGTTCCACCAGGAAAGGCATATCAAGAAACCAAGTATGATGTGACATGAAGACAGGGAAGTCTATGATGCTGTTTAGAAACTTCTTGCTTCTGGGTGAGGATGGGATAGTAGTGAAGGCACCATTTGCTCACTATCTGAGCTGTCTGAGAGGTTTTGCTGTTTTTCAGGTTCTTGCATCCAGGATGTTTGGAGAAATTAACGAAGCCTTGGACAAGTGCTTCTTGCTGCTGATCCATATGAGTACTAATGACATCACTAAAGTAAATGCTGAGCATACCAAGGATGACTATGGGGTTCTGAGTGTAAGAAACAGTGGCATAATTTTTCGTATGGGGATGTCCATGTTTCTGTCAAACAATGGAGAAGAAGTGAGTAGGTGCAGTTGAAGTCTGCCAGTAACAGAATCACAGAGAACCACCAAACCATCAAGGTTAGAGGAGAATTTCAAGGTCATCCAATCAAACCATCAGCCTATCACCACCATAATCCCCCCTAAGCATACAGCTAAGCGCTACTTTCAGACCCTTCATGAATACTACTGGAGACAGTGACTTTACTACCTCCCTGGGCAAATTATTCCAATGCCTAACAAACCTTCTAGTAAACTTTTTTTTTTCTGATCTCTGATGTGAACCTCCCTGGGTGCAACTTGAGGCCATTTCTTCTTGTCCTTTCACTTGAGATATGTCAGAAGAGACTGACTCCACCTCACTACAACCTCCTTTCAGATAGTTGTACAGAGCAGTGAAGTTCCACCTGAGCCTCCTTTTCTTCAGACTAAACAATCCTGGTTCCCTCAATCAGTCCCCATAAAATGTTTTCTTTGACCCTTTTTGGACACACTCCAGCACCTCAATGTCCTTTTTGAAGTGAGTGACCAAAAACTGAATACAACTCTTGATGTGTTGCCTCACAAGTGCTGAGTACAGGAGAGCAAGCACTGTCCTGGTCCTGCTAGCCACACTAACCTTGATACATTCCAGGATGTCATCACCTAGGCACACTGGCTCACATTCAGCTGTCCATCAACCAGCACCCCCAAGTCCCTTTCTGCTGAGCAACTCTCAAGTCCCTCTTCCTCAATGCCACAGCACTGCATGGTGTTGTTTCGACCCTAGTGAAGGACCCATCATTTTGCCTCATGCAGTTGTCCTTGGCCCGTCAATCCAGTCTATCAAGATCTCTCTGCGAAGCCTTCCTACCCTCAAGCAAATGAACCCTCATCTAACCTGGTGTCATCTGTGAACTGACCAAGGGTGCGTTCAATCCCCTTATCCAAATCATCATTAAAGGTATTAAATAAGACAGGCCACAGTACTGAGCCCCCAGGAACACCAACAGAGACAAGCCACTAACTGATTGAGGAGCTGGTATCATGTGCCAGTCTCAGGACTCCAGAGTACTAAATTATAGGACAAGAAGAAAAGTAAAAAATCTTTTCAATGAGAGTGATCAAACAATGGAACAGACTGCCTAGAAAGGCTGTGAATTCTTCATCCCTGAAGAATTTGAAAGGGTGAAAGGACAAATCCCTATACAACGACATTCAGGTTTGAAATATGTCCTCCTTTTACTGATCTAGGACTGAGGTCTCTAGGGCTCCCTTTGAACTGGAATTATAATTCTGTGTTCCTCCAAAGATCAAGGGAAAGTCAGGTGAAACTTGCCAAACGGAGGAGTCTGCCCCTGTCTATTGATTGCAACTAAACTTTGAGAGAAGGTTCAGGAAGAGTCAACAGTCTGGAGCAGACAGAATTAACAGACATGAAGCAGATGAGGATTCCACTTGCACCTCAGCTGAGATGCTGAGAGGATTAGCAAACTGTCAGACAAGTCTTAGTGGTGTGGAAAAAGTAAACTTCTTAGGACCAAGATGATTTTTAGACTTGGCTGCCAGCCACTCTTTTTCCTTGACATCAAGCCTAGAAGCAAAACTCTATCTCTGCAGGTAGGGAGAAATCCAACTAGTGTTAAGCTCATATCTTGGACTTGTTTTCTTGTAAAGAACAAATTATACTGGCTTACCTTTAAAAACACAGTTATTAGATTTATTAAAATAAAATCATCACCATAGCACAATGGTTTGGTTTTATGCTGATTTTTTAAAATTTATTTTTCTTTTTTTTTTTACCTTTGTTATTTTTTGCAGTTTTCTTAAAAAAAAAAAAAAAAAAAATCAAGCAAATTGCCCTGAATGAGTTTGGGCATGATCTCTCATGTTTCACTGCTTCTAATATGAAAATTTCTTAAATGGGTTTAATGAAACTGCAGGGGAACATAATTTAAAAACTACTTTATTCTGTACTGGACATGAAAAAATCACTTTATTTGATTGTTTACAAAGTCTTTTTTTCTTTTTTTAAATTTTGAAATCATGGAAGCATTAATCTAAAGGAATTGCAAAATTTTAGTAAACTATGATGAAATACACTAAAATCAATAAGGATTTTATTTCTCAGTTGTGTTGTGGAGTTTATTTTTCCTCTGAAGATATGATTGAGAAACAACATGACCACTAGAGGGCAGAGACGGATAACTTAAATACATTAACCATAATTCCTTTTAGAAGTACTATTTTTGTGACAAGTAAGTAATTTTGGACTGCAAATGAATTCCTGAGCTAGCTACTGACTAGAAAGGAATGAAGGACCAATTCAAATTCAAACATTCATTTGAATACCATTAATTAAGGTATGTGAGTAAAAATGATTTAAAAAATTGCTGGGGAAATAATTTAAGATAATTGCAAAATTACCGATGAGACATGCAATCAGTACTGAAACAAGATGTTGGGAAGAAAATATATGAGCATGATAAAGCAATTGTGAAAGGAAATAGTAAGGCTAACTGGAGAAAAGAGAAAGTAGCATTTCCACATATCGCAGGGGAAAAAATTGATACAGATTGTTATGTTTACTGAAATAAAATGTAGTATTGAAAATTTCTGTATGGCTTATATCATAGCTTTTTAGCATATTCATACTGACTATTTTTATATAGCACATACTACCAAATAACTTCTATACATACAAATATATAAATAAATGTGTAAATACTTAACATTGTGTCTTGTTAACTTCATAACTTTTTCTCACATGCTACATTAGAAAAAATGGAACCTTTTACTCACATTTAAACATGCAGTTAATTATCTTAGCTTATTGATGGCTTCATAAAATGTTTATAAAACATAATGTGACAAAGCTAAAATGTATTTTGTAATTGTAAGAGTAAATATTAATAGTAAAAGTGTGAATTTTCTGTATTGCCATAATACCTAAGCAGTCTTTCTCTGGCTAAAATTTGGCTTAGGGTTTAAACCATTAAAATGGTGGGGGTTTTATCCATTTTAATATTCAGTGGAGAGCTGGGATTCAATTTAGTTATCTGAACACAAACTGTAAAGTTTTATGAGACAACTTTACCTATTGGAATAATTCAGAAGGGTTTTACAGCTGTGATGGTCAGCTTACCATCTCCATTACCATGGAGCTCACAAAGGATACACTGGGTAAACGTGAATATGTGCAAGTAACAGGACCAGCTCTGGTGTTACACTCAAAATCTGGTTTGTAAAGAAAGAGGAAGCACACCTTTCAGATAAGTACAATCAAGACTTTATTGTTAATATAAATAAGATTATAAGAGTCTAATCAGTTTTAGTCTGTGTCTGATTGTTGTAGAAGACTAAGAAACAAACAATGCAGTTAAACTGTTGTACACACACTTCTTTTATCCCCCTCTTCCTTCTCTTATCCTCACCCTTCCCAGGCCAAGAGTCCTAAGGCTGGTGGCTTCATTGAGGCTGCATTTAGGAGGGCATTGCCATTTTCAGTCTCTGGAGTTCTTTGTCATGAAAAATATGACCTTCATGTTGATGGTTCCTTACTCCTTTCAGTAGGATCCAGTTAGGATTATTCTTGCATGCGTGCAAATGCACTTGCATGTCTTTGCTCTTTCTCTAAGACACTTGCATGTCTTAGCACTTTATTGTGACCAATACAATACCATGGACAGTGCCTTTTACTTATCTTTGATGTTATTGCTTTGTTCTCTTTGTCAGTTTCCAATCTAGTTTTTCCCAACTAGCTATATTACCTGATGCTATCTGCCAGGGAGCAGAAGGAATGGGTTCCCAGGAGAAGGAGAACGGAGCAAAGGTAACCCCAGTGCAGACCTTGCCCTTACTGAGGGGTTGCAGCCCCACAGCAGCAAAACAGGGTGACCAATGCAGGCTGGTGTCAACAACAGGTCTCCCCAACAGTCCAAAGATCCTTAGACAAACACAAAGTGAAAATTCGCAGCTGAAGTCAACCCAAGGCCTCCATCAGCAAGTCAGGAACATCAGGAGACGGAGTTGGTCAGAGGCAATGGATGCCTAGGTCTAAGCTGAGCTAGAGCTTCTGGGTCCAATGTCAAGGTTTTCCAGTAAAGGCTGACCCAGCCCACTGTAGCTTAATGGTGACCTCAAAGCCCTGACACTATAATGGAATCTGTAAATCAGTATGAGAAGGTAAATTAGATCTGCAAGATTTTTAGGGGGAAAATATCCGTTATATAAATATATATGTGCTTCTAGAATATTTAAAACAGACATAAGATAAATTCATGGATGCTGACTAATTTGAAGGATTCTCCTTCTATTTATCATTTTCGTGAAAAGCAATTTTTTTCCCCAAATATTGAGGAAATGGTTTTCAAGACTGCAAAAAGTAACAAAGTAAGAATGAAAGACATCATGTAGTCCTCAAGGTCATCATCTGGTAGCCATATTGTAGGATGAATAATCTGAGATCTCTGTTGTGCTTACTATGATTCTGAATGCTTTTCCCAGAAGCAGAAGCACAGAAATAGAAAAAAAAGTGGTCTGAACTGAGACACTCAGCTACAACAGCATGGACAGGATCATGTTATAGTCTATATAAAAAAGAGACTTCTTGGGGACTAAAAGTTCTGAATTCATAAGGAGAAAAAAAGGTAGAGTCATAAGGAAAATATTTTAAGATAGACATCATCTTATTAAATATATTCTGTGTGTTTTAGTCTGGGAACACCCAGGTCATCTAAATGAGAACAAGAATTATTTTCTGTTGTCCCACATCATAAATTGGAGAAGTGAAGGTTGACTAATGGAAATAAAACAATCCTGTTTCATATATGATGGAATCTCTTTATGTAAGTTTTCAGCTTTCAAGTACTTTAATATGAGCACAGATTATTAGAACAAATTAAAATACTTGATTCATTTTGAGAAAATATAAGAAAATGTACAACAGTCAATGAAAAAAAAAGAAAAGGGAAGCAATATTCTTGTTGAATTACCCTGAACTCAGATTATTCAGTAGCTTGTACAGCATGAGAGTATAATAGGATATTTAAAATAAAGAAGTAACATTTAGACTGCAATTAACATACTGTAGTCTACAGTTGTATTTACCTGGTACTGTTATTTATCATAGTAAAGAGAAAATCTAACAGGTCATCAAAGGCTAAAAGTTCAATAAAGTTTTAAGCTATTTAAAATATAATGAAATAAGAACAGTTTGAAAAACATCAAATAAGGAACAACACAAGATAATCTTTCTTACTGGAGGGTAAAAACAATGTAGTTGAAAGGTTATTGACTCTTTACTTTATATTTAGCAGCCAAGCTGTATTTTATCATTTATTCTGTTCCACTATTACAACATGTATTTGCCAGCTTTTCACAACATTTCAATTACTTAAGACCTCATAGCTATTTAAAGGTAGATAATGATCTTTCAAGGCCAGGTTGGATGGGACATTAAACAACCTGTTCTACTGGAAGGTGTCCCTGCTTATGGCAGAGGGGTGGGACTACATGATCTTTAATGTCCCTTCCAACCCAAACCATTCTACGATTCTATGAGACTGTCCCATAACCAGTGGTATACCATGTTTCATAGATTATTGTTATATTTGAAGTATGAAATACATTACTTTGTGGGATAATATGGCTTAGGATGAAGCAGTGTTTAAAGACACAAATTTCCCACTCTTAAGGTAGGTTTAGCTTGTAAATCAATCATTTAGTTACTGTGAAAAAGGTGTTGACCTTTGATAATAAATTCATGCCAGAGGTCATCAATTTTCAATTTACACACTCACATGCTTATTGCTTTTGGGATTGCTAAAAATTAAGATGTTAAGAGGAATTGATTCCAAATGACCTTTGCAACATCTTTTCTCTTGGGTTTTGCATGACAGGATAGACAACTGCTTTTACAGTAGCAATATACTTCTTCAGATAGTTGTTGGAATTTTGCCAATAGACCCAGTCAGGATTTGAAAATTATTATGATAGGAAACATAGATACAAAAAAAAAAAGCTGTTCCAAAGAGCTAGCAGGTATATAGAGAAAAGGAAAACCTGCCATTCCTCAGCAGGGTATTAACCAAATAAGTTGTTTAAATACATTACTTCATTATTTATTGCTCTTCCCAATATTTTGAGTGTTATTTTCTTCAGTTTTTCATATTATATTTGAACTGTAATGAATTTATGATTTTTTTGATGATATTTTTCCCTAACCATTTGAAATCTAGATTAGTCAATAGAGGGAATAAATAATTTAATCACTTTGCTAGTGATTAAAGCATAACAGTGCTAACTATACATGGAATGTGAACAGTCTGAAGGCTGCAGAAATTTGTACATACTTCTAAATTTATTTAAAATAAAATAGCTTCAATTCATGGGACTAAAACTGGAAAACTAATAAAAATTGACTATTTTAATTTAGTGTATTACAGTTCTCAACAGGAAGAAAAAAAATCTTCTTCACCAGTAAGTTAAAAATAATGTTTGAATTAGTAAAAATTATCTCAATATTTTGAAATCAATACAAAAAGACTCTTAAAAAATTTTCAGAACTGTCTACTGATGGCATTTTATTTGAGATGTACTACCAGGAGAGGGTGGTGTTGAGCTGTGAATCTAAGGCTGTCTTGCCCATCTTCACTGAAACTTCAATTTTTACTTGAGTCTAGGTACACAATTTTGCATAAGAAAGACTCTGAAGCTTTCTATTTTGACAAATACTTAGTCAAAGAAGACCAGAAGAAATTCCTTTGAAGTAATGTCAAAGGACATTTTAAGGCTTTCAAATATACTATATGTAATTTTTCAGAATGGATAGAGAATGAAAATATTCCTCTGTTGAATTTCCACCTTTCCAACCTCAAAGACAAACATTAGAAAATGAGTCATAATAATATGATTGTATGTTATCAGTGTGTATGCATACTAAAAAAGGAAATATAATGAGCAGCATGGTTAAAAAAATCATCTAAGTTCTTAAAATCTTTTTTCTTTTCCTATTGAATCATTTTCTTTTCATCTAGTTAGAAAGGAATTACGGATAATGAATGGCAAGTGCTATTTGCTGTGGTGGTGTGCAAAACATAAAGCAAAATTAATCATAATAAATGTCTTTTATAAACTCGAAACTATGAGAGTAGTATTGCTGTAGTTCCTATCAATTCCCCAATTTTTACTTGATAAAATAGTCTGTGTCATGGAATCTTGTTTACAAATAGGAGACACTTCTGCTCTGTGCCACCAACTGACTCAAGTCAATCATACTGCAACTTAGATCCAGCAGCTTCATGCTGAGGATCTGCCAACATGCCATCAGACTTCTGCAGCTTGATCAGTGTCCTTTCTATTAATGAACAGATTTATGTAGAATTTACATTTGTATCTCACTAATCTGTACTTAGAAAGTGCTCCTCCTTATGTTATCTCTGTGATGCAGGGTAATAACTAGAAATGGATGAATAAAACTTGTTTTACATATGGGTATCCCTTAATATTCAGAACATTGGGTATCAATTTTTTGCTGTTTTTGTTTTTTTTTTTTTAATTCTTTTCTTCCTTTGCAGGTCAAATGTCAGAGAATAAAAGATGAAAAAGGAATTAAATTTGCAAGCTAGTACTGGGAAAGGTGTGGACAAGTTAAATGGTAACATATTACTTAACACTCTTTGGTCAGTTGCTTGTTTATAAACTAGTAACCATTCAGAAAATATCAATATGCAGATTTATTTCCAATAACTCAGTAGGGTCAACAAAAGCACAGGTAGAATTAAATGTGTGTTTTTCTGTAAACTTTGGCATTAGTCTTAATGAAGTTTTAGCAGTTGAGTCTCAATCAATGTCACCTGGGTTAAAGTGACACAACTGGGCAACAACAATATAACACATAGTTAACATATTCTTTATCTTTGCAATCATATGGACATATTTATGTAGACAATACTCCCCTATCTATATATATAATTTTAATTACTCACATTGCATTTTTTTGCTTTGCAGTCAAAAGTTCAAATTCAGACATTCATTGTTATTTATTATAATTTATTTTTTATCTGTATAAATAATAAATGAGTACATTAATGTTCAAGCTCTTGAACAGTTCATACTTCCACAATTAAAAAAAGGACACAGATAAAAGCTTGCAGCTATGGAATGCAATTCATATTTATAGGCAATTAAAGAATTAGCATAATGCTGACAGTGCCAAAAGAATAAAAAATGTAAACTGAAATACAAAAATAGTTAATGTAAAAGTTTGAAAACAAAGTATGGCAGCATTGCTAGAAGGGGAAAATACACTGTATTTTTTTCCTACTTGCATCCACTGAGCCAACAGAGATTCACTGATTCTGTGTTTTTTTAATAGACTAGTGCAGGGCATTTTAATTAAAGTATATTTTTTTGAACTTCAGAAATTTTTTTGAGCTTTAGTGATTATTCAAGAATTATATGTGTTTAAGCTGACTGGTTGTAAAAGATGATCCATAATTTGATAACCAATGTGTTGGCATTAGTCCCTTGAATTTCAATGCTTGCTTGTTTTGTGGTTTAGACAGTACTATTTTACAATAAGAAATTAATTTTAGGCAGAAGACCTGTGATCTTCAAGTTAGGTTTTATAAATTTTCATTCTTTGGTCCATGTTTAAGCTGGAAGTTCACTCAAAGTGTCCTGTGCTTTGAAAGTTACATTCTTTGATAATCAAAATACTTTCTTTAAGAAAGCCTTAATAATAAAGTGCATTTCTAATATTTTATACTGAATGCCACAGAAGTGCAGGCAGTTTTTCAAAGAGCATAAACTGATGTCTCAGTGGATTTGCTTATCTGTTTTACACACTTTTTTACTGGTTTTGAATGGAATGGACATAATTTTCTCCAAAGTAGCTAGTACAGGCCTGTGTTTTCGACTTATCCTGGAAACAGTGCTGATAAAACAGGGATGTTTTCATTATTTCAGAGCAGTGCTTACACAGAGCCAAGGCCTTTTCTGCTTTTCACATCACTGCAACAGCAAGAAGTCCAGAGGTGCACAAGAAGCTGGGAGGGAGCACAGCCAGGAAAGCTGGCCCAAACTGCACAAAGGCATATTTCATACCATACAATGCCAAGCTGGAAGATATAACCAAGGGCAAGGCTGGCCAGGGGGTCCACTGCTGAGGGATCAGCTGGACATTGGTTAGTGGTTTGTTTGTTTTCATTAGCAGTAGTTTGCATTAGCATCACTTGTCTTCCTTGAGGTTTATTTGCTCCCTTTTTTATTTTCGATTTCATTAAAATGTACTATTGTTTTAATTATTACCATTATTATAATTATCATTATCATTATTGTTGTTCTTATCATAAATAACTAAATATTTTCTTAAGTTTCAACAATTAAATTGTTCTCTCACCCCACAATTTTTCTAACTTTTATCTTTCCAATTTTCTTCCCCCCATCCTGTTGGGACAAGGAATGAGCAAGTGGCTGTGTGATGCTTAGTTGCTGGCTGGAGTTAAACCACAACAGATTGGAAATATCAAGTAAACCAAATTAATGGCCCACATTTTTGTCCTAAAAAAGTATTATTCAAATCTGGATCAGGTCATTATTTTGAATTTTGATGGATTCACTGTCTGTTTTGCTCCAGACAATGCATAAATATTATAAATTAATCAAAGATTGGTCTAGAGGCATGTAAGATCGAATAATAATACTTTTCAAAGGAACATAATTATAATAGTTGTCATTAAATGAGCTTCTTAATATATTGGGATTTCTCTAAGCTATTATCACATGACTTGTTTAGTATGAATTATGTTACTTTTAACATGGTATTGAAGAAATTCTTCACTATGTTTTAAGGTAATTAAAGTATTATTTACATTTGTCTCCATGGTAAAATACAACACCATGGTACATGACTTTGAATAAGACCAATTACATACTAATTATTATGTTTTGAGATATAGTCTTTCAGTTCTGAGAATCACTTTAAAGTGATCCCAACAGAATCTGGGTTCCCAAAACATCTCACAGAATCACAGAATCACTGAAGCTGGAAGGGATCTGCTTAGATAATCTAGTCCATCCCTCTGTGGCTCAGGCAGGGTCAGCTATAGCTGTGTGACCAGGAACAGGTCCAATCAGGATTTATGTAACTTTAGAGACGGAGACCCTACAATCTCTCTCTGCAACCTGCTTCATGATTTGAAGTCATTGCAACATCAAGATGTCAATTTTGTGCATAGTAGTCCTCTGAAAGATGTAAAATGTCAATAAAAATACAAGTTCAGCTTTGGTAAAAATATGGTCATCGTTTACACAGAAAACTCCAAAAAGGTAAATATTTTCAGTACTAAAGATACATATTTATTCTTTTAATTAAGACATATTATATGCAATAAAGAGCAGTGCTCTCTAAATTGAAAATTATGGTTCATTCTAAGGCCTTTTTTCTTATTGTTTCAAAACAAATCCAACTACAACCTGAAAACAGAGGGGAAGAAATAATTCGTATTTATTCAGTCAGGTTACACTGCACATTGTATTAATTCACAATTCACATTCTTAGTTATAAATTGGACTGAGATAGCGACTACCATGCTGTAAGTGAAAGTGGTGAAAATATCTATCCCTGATGTCATGCAGAATACCAGTCCCAGCTACTGACTCAATAGCTGTCCTACAGAGAAGCTCACTCCTGCTGATGATCTGTGACTCAGTGAAATCCATATGGCTTCTCAGAGGTGCCAGTAGATGGTCAGTTGTTGTTATATCTTTCAGTCAGATAAAGGTTTATGGAAAACACAGAAAATCTATTCAGAAATTGTCCTTAATATGGGTTCTAGACAAAGCTGCTTTGTCTATAAAATTCCACATAAAAATGAGGCCAATTTGTTGCAAAGCTTAAGTGTTCAGAAAATAATTTATTCATAAGAAAGCTACGTAGCAGGTAGAGTGTAGGGCAATAGATTTTTAAGAGCAGAAATAATGCATATAGTCCTGCCTTTTGTATCTGTTAGTGTCATTGACAAAAAATAAATGTGTGCGACATGATCACAGCTGATGAGATAAACTCTCTCAAAACAGTCACTACTTTACCTTATTCTCATCTTCTTTAATAGAAGAAAGAACAGGAAGTTCACTTTTCCTGACCTACTTTCTGCATCTTTTTTCAGTAGAAATATTCCTGCTCCTGTCCTTTTTCCTCACCCCTGAGGACACTAAATTGAATTTTTCTTTCTTCAGCCTAAAGAGGATTTTCTTCCCTTTTACAGATGGAAAAAATGTTTGATTCTGCTGTACCAATATTATTCCTGGTCCATATAAGAAATCCCGGTATCTGAACCACAAACAGCAGTTCAAAGTAAGATACAGTCTTACATGAATAAAAATTCTATTCTTACCTCAAAAGTGAAAACAAAGGTCCATTTGGTCCGCATTATCTGACTGCATAAAAGCAAAGTAGGAGTCCACATCTGCCTAATAAAAAGTAATGCTAAATAAAGTTGTATAAGCCCATACCTCTTTTAGAAAGAGAACCATGTGAGTCTGAAGTCATGCCATCAAAATTACTAGGCAAGCTATTGATGTAACATGCCGAAGAGATTAAAAAAACCTCTCAAGTGCATTTCAGCATTTTTATGCACCTCAGGTATACATTTTTTAAAGAGAAATCTGACATACCTTCTGGAAAAATTGTCTTAGATATAACTATACACTTTCTTGAATAAAGGGAAATTTGCTGTAAACTTCTAAAATATATTTTTTTTAATTTAGGAAATTATATACTCCTTAATCTGTTGATTGTACTTTTTTTCTACATAATGTGTTTATTTTTATAGTGACTAACATGAACCTTACATTTTTTAAAGTTGCTTTCTAAAATAAAAGTCTGTTTGAAAATAGAAGCCAAAAAATGAGATCATTGGCAGATGTGGGTTTGTGACTTCTTCCCACTTTAACAGATAGGCTGAAGTGTGTTCTATAACTAATAGATTGAATTTCTTTAATGTGCTCTATTTGCTTTGTGATAATAGTGTGAGTGGAGACAAGGAGTATGGCCACAATGGCAGAATACTAAGCTAAGAAAATATATTCAAGGAGTTAACTGCATATAACAGCAGAGATCTGTCACACCCTTCCTGAGTTGTATCTGCGGTCAGATGTATTCAGATTTTTACAACTTGTGTACTTCCAATTAGAGCCCAATACTCTTGCAGTCTATACCAATCCATACAGCAGCTGCACCAGGAAACAGTGAATTTACCTACAGACTTTTGGGAAGTAAAGGCAAAAGAATGAGTCTGGCGTTGTTTTTCCAGTTCTACGATTTCCTGGGAAACCTGACTACATGGATATGGTGAAAAATAGGAAATGGCCATCATGGATTTAGAGAAGGGGAGCTTTATTGCACCTCTGTGTTGTGGGTTAGCCAACTAGGCAGCTAAGCACAACACAGCCGCTTGCTCACTTCCAACCTCCAGTGAGATGGAGAAGAGAATAGAAAGAGCAAAAGACAAAATAGAGAGACACTCACAGTTCAATAAAGGAAAGACTGAGAGGGGGACAAGTATGTAAAACTGATCACTCATCACCTCACATGAGTAGGCCAGTGCCCATTTTCTCCCTAAGCAACAGGTAGTTTCCCAAAAATGGCCCTCCCCTCACTTTTTCTTGCTGAGCAGCACACTTTATGGTATGGTGTATTCTTTTGGCCAATTTGGTTAGCTGTCTTTGTTGTGTCCCTTCTCAATTTCTTCTTTACTTCCAACCTACTCATGGTGGGGCAGAATTGGAAGAATAGGAAGCCTTTATACATGTGCTTCTCAGAACTAGTAAAAACACTGTCATGTTATCAACACTGGTTTAGTCACAAATCTACAATATAACACTGTACACACTGCTGTGAACATCAACTCCAACCAACAGATCCAGCATACATTGGTACCTGCCAGTTTAGGATAGTGAAGTTCTAGAATCACAGTGAATTACAGGGACTTCTTGAGTAGTGCATTCCAAAGATTAGCATCTTAAGGTAGACAAGACAAATTAACCCAAATGTGCCCATACATTAAAAAATAAAGGACAATAGATCGACAAACTTGGACTTAATTAATGATCTTTTAGACTGAAAATTAGCTCACATCAATCCTGTATTGGGAACTCAGAGTGGTGAGTTCCAGAGCCATCAAGATCTACTACTCTGTTGAACACCTCCTATGACTTTACAGATCCTAAGAGTGCTCTTTGACATGTGTGCTTGCTTTCTTCAGTTCCTGTATGATGTAATCAAAGCTGGAGTTCGGAAAAGATGCCTTTGTAAAGGATATACATTCTCAGGAAAAAAAAAAAGGTAAAATCTTTTTCAAAGCAGAACTTAAATACTAATTCACTACTTCATTAAACTTGTGATGGGTCTGTGAATCTTACTGTGTATATAGTACCCTCAAGAGAAAAAAAATTGAATGCTGTGGCTATTTACAATCTAGCAAAATACCAAACTTGATTGGCTGCTGCAGACTTTACTCTTCAGGTGTTTTTCCAAGTTACCTGATATAATCTATTTTAGCTGGATTTGGTGGAATAGCAGCAGCATGTAATGTGCAATTAGGTTAGGCACAGGCACGCATTTTCATGAATAGGCTTAGGCATAGTCAGCATGTAGAAACTCCTTTGTGTTTAACAGGCTACTAATGTTAAATATCAATGCATTATTCATAGAAAAAAAGGAAAGAAAATAATTTTACACAGCAGTTTCAATATTTCATGTTTTCTTATTCATGTTTATTGAAAAAGAATAAAAATAGAAATTTTGTTAACACCAAAAAATAAATGCAAACATATGCAAACCATGTCATATCCTCTCCTCGGATTATTGATTCCTGCACTCCCAGTGGTTATTTCTACTGCTCTTGCAGTACTGAAGAAGAAAATATTTTGTTACTATTTCAAAAGATTTACACAATTGTTGTAACTTTGGGCTGCATTGACTATTGGTACTGAAGTGATTTTTTTTTAAAGTGTTTTGAGGGCTAGGCAGTCAGCTGCTCTCAGGCATGGAAATCAAGAAACCTGACTATACTTCAGTTGGAATATTCATAACTATAATTTGAAGCTGACTACTCAGAGGTGCAGTTAGTAACTAATTGGCTGGCTGACATGATTTAAAAAATTGACTGAATGACATGGTTTAAAAAAAAAAAGTATGTAAAACATAACTAACATATATAAACTTACAAGTATTTATTAAATGGATACTGATAGTGAGCCCAAAATAATCAAAAGAAAAGTCAAAGTCCATAGAAGTTCAGGCCATTTTTTACTGGCTTCACACTAGGTTTTGTCTTCTACATGGACAAAAGGTACTTTATCCCATCCATCTTCAAAGAAAGTTTTGAATGGCTATGTGGTAGTGCTGAGAATCACTTCAGTATAAACTTACAGTAATTAAGGTCAATGGACAACAATGTTTCTGGTGTTCCAAAATTACTAAGAAAAAGGAGTACAAATCGATTAGTAGGGATCTTTTTGTGCTCTTAGCATGCTACACAATGCCAAACCATGACTCAGTTTTTTTGTGTGTACGTTCTTGGGTCATTGGCAAGCAAAATACATTTTAAAAAATATGCAACTAATTCATCATAACTAAAGATTGCAATTACTCAGGTGACTTTTGTTTTCTACAGACCAGTCATTTCTAAGCATTTTTTTTTAATTGATACTCAAATATTGTCAAGTTCAGGACAAGAGGCGGACCTGTCTGTTCCAAGAAGTTGATTCTGATCAAGAAATATTTCTCACTCCAATACCAAAATTTACGAATGAGATAAACAATCTTGGAATAAAATAGGAGATTTTAACTTTGATATTAAACTCTTCTTATGTTATGTAGAACTGGAAGTTCTCTGTTGAGAGGTTAAACAAACAAAAAACCCACAAACAAACAAAAAAGAAATCCAGAAGATACAAGACCTATTGCACAAATACTGAAGAAGGAAGCAACAAATTTCAGAAGTGTTTACACACTTTTACTGATCTTACTTATATAACAAAACAGGATTTTTAAAGAAGTATGCAACGAAAAATACCTCGTTTTCATCTGATTCCAGTGCATACTAATTTATTAAATAACTAAGAATCAAATATTTTGTGAGGAATCATGCTCTTAAATATAGCAGTATAAAATTCATTTTCACTCAAGAATATTTAAAGTACCATATGACTTTTTAACTTGAAAAATAAAATATAAAGAATATGAACTTCAATATGCCTTTCTTTGAATTTTTTTTTTTTTCAGAGAATGTGATTTTTGCACGATGGCTAATACCAATGCATACAATGCCACATATAGGGAGCTGCAGCCTAGAAAGCCAACCATATCCTTGGCACGGCCAGCAGGACAAAGGAGGTGATTCACTAGGTGATCTTTAATGTTTCTTCCAACTTAAACCATTTTATGTTTATATGATTACATGAATTGTGTACTTATATATTAGGTATACAAATATGAGTCTAAATTAATTTAGTTAGAAAATACATAAGGGTAATAGAAATTAGTTCCTTTAACCTGACTGTTTTCTTACAAATTGAAGATTTTTTCAGCAGATTTTTCAGAGAATTGACTCTCAATAAGGGTCATATAAAGATGAAACTAAGTGCGTAGAGAATAGCATCTAGGTCTGTGTATCAATTATAGAGGGGAATCCTTTATTTACACAATTGCAATGTGTTCATGACTGCAAAGAGCCACACAAACAGTGTGTTCAGAGTAGAAGGTTTTGAGTAGGACCTATCCCAGTATGTAAAAAGGTACATTAGTTCTGTGAGGGAAATTGGTGATCTGTGACTGAATTAAATAATATAGTAGGCACTAGTAGCTTACGTAATTACAGTACATTACATTATGTGTTTGTTTTTTTTTTAAATTTTGTGTTGTGTGTCTGTATGCGTATATGCCAGGTTCTTGGTTAAGCCTTAGCCTTGGTGACAGTTCTTCCATATACAATTTTAATTTTTTATATATGTATGTGTTTTGAGCTCCTCAGCAGGCTTTCTCACGTGTGAATAGTCAGATGCTACTTAGTGGTTCCAGGAAAATGCTTCCTTTCAATATGGTATATTAAGCTGTCAGACCTGTACTCATACAAAGTTCAAAGGGTTCATGCTGCAAGAAATATAGGTGAAGAGTTGTTGACACAGACTTGAAGCTTCTTGCAGGCACAGAAGGATATATTATTTACCTCCTACGTCCTGTGTGCTTTCAATGGCTCCTTGTGTGCATTCTGAGACGTAACCATGAGTTGTGAATGATGGAGGAAAAATACTTTCTATCCACCAAAATAGCAAATGCAGATGCTTATTCTTCCTGTTATATTTAAACAATGAAGTCACAAATTAACAAGTCACCATGAAAATTAACACTTTGAAGACTAATCTGTAAATCATAAGCCTACAGTAAATGTAAGCCTAACAGTTTTAGATTTTATATATCCCAGGTTCACAAAATTTAAAATTTTCAGAACAATTGATGAAGGTTAAGATTTGATGTACAGAGTACTGCATACCTGTGTCAACTGATTCTGCAGATGCACTGCAGAATCACATTCTTTATAATATTATTCTTAATGATTCATAAAATTATGGTAGAAAAACAGTCATTAGCCATTTTTATAAACTTGGTAAGGATGTAGTTTTTGAATGGCAAATATGATAGATAAACATTCTCAGTGTTTTTTTAATTCTGTATGCTTAGATTAGGAAATTCTGTCCTATTTTAAGCAACAGATTTCTGGAAACATTCTTGTGATCATGTGTTTTACTCTTGTGGATGTCAACTCAAAAGCAAAGAATGATGTTTTCGCTTTTAATGTGAATATCTATATTTAGAGATATTCTCTATTTCAAACAGTCAACCACAAGAGTTAACACTTGAAAAATGTTAAATAAAAAATAAAAATAATATGACTTAAAATTCATAAATTCAGAACTAATAAAGAAAATAATTATTTATTTGGCTGGTCACAGATAGCTGAGAACCTTTGAGCCTTAACTATATAAACAGCCAGCAAGCTGATATTGAGTGACAAGGTTCATTAAAAGTAGAAAACTAAAAAGAAAAACCTGTCGTGTTGAAAAGAATGTAAATCAGATTGCTGCTATTCCTCAGGAATACTTTCGCTTTTTTTGAAATTATTTTTCTAAGTTATGTCTAAAGTATATATAAACAGAAATATATATATATATATATATTTCTATATTTATATATAAAGTTTTACATGTATGTGTGTGAGTATAAATATAGGACAAGATCTTGATAGCCTTCATCACATGGTACAGTATACTGCAACAGCCTTTTCAAGGTCAATGAAGCCACCTAGAGATCTATCAGTGCAAAAGAAGTTACTGGAATCTGACTGGTTGGAGGCTGTAGTAAACAGTCTGTATGGTAATTCAAGGCACAATAAGAACAAAACAGAAATTTTGTGCTCTAGAGGGCAAATATGATGGAGCTTCAAATTTATTGTTGCTCACCAAAAGGTTTTGTGACTCTGTGGCAGTGGGATGAGCAAGGAAGTAGCATTTGCCACTTATAGAACAATCCCATGCAGTGCAGAAGGGATAAGGAAAATCCTCCTTGCATGGAATAAACATTTTCCTGTAGCTGTAATATATCTGCTAATTACTTGTTTTCGTAATATTATTTTCATTTTGCAAAGAAAATAATACCTTAAGCATGATACATGCCTTTAAAAATGCCCTCCCCCAAACCAGACCATTTTTTATCAAAGCAGTGTTTCATGGAAATACAATGCAAACTCACGTGGACAGATATTAACAGTGTGCTAACGTCTATAAAACAGACAATTACAGTTAACCCAGTCTTCCTCCTATAGAACAAGATGGGCAGCTTTAAAAAGGGCTGACGAGAGTCATTATGCAAGCATAAGCACTAATATTCCATAATTCTATTTTTCCAAAATAAAGTATGTATAACTGTGCATACTCACACCTACCCCAGTCACATGAGTGGAATGGATTAAGAGCTTTACAGCCTTATTTATATATTTGAATAATTCTGCACTTCAATGTGATAGACATGTTTTCCAGAGGACAAAGTTTCCCTTGTGGTGTTTTGTGGAGTCTATTTGGACTGGAATGCTTTCAGGTTTCTAAAGCAAGCATTTGCAGATACAAACTAAATGCAAAGTCTGCCCAGGAAAACAAACTGCAAGAGCTGCAGTGGATGTTTACTGTTTTGCAAAATCGGGCATTAACAGTCCTTAAGCAATCTAAGAAGATATTTAGCTGAATTTTAGTTTCCGAGGCTCACTTAGATAAGGGGGAAAGGAGGTGAGAGAAATTGCAGTAGGAGGAGCTGATCTGTCTCAAGGTGGAGCTGTATCTTGTATTAAATGACATTGGCAGATTAAAGCTCTCTGGTGGGGAAGGGCTTAAAGGCTGAGTCAAAAGCCAAGAAGTCTCTTTATTTACGCCTACCTCCCAGCCCCTGGCAATCTGACTAATAACAAACTGAGCTAACAAGAAAGACTAGAAAGAACAGAAAGAACACAGGAGCAGCTTGCTTCTAAAAATCTGACAAACCAAGTGATCAAGTCAAGCTCTGCTGAGCATCTTGTTTGTTTACTGCATCCAAATGCTTGCAAACAGTTAACTATATGCAGAAAAGTCAGCCTAGCTGTGAAGTATGCTGTGAATTTTAATTGAGCAAAAAGGACAACTACTTACAGGATGGTCTGACGTGCACGGCTGCCTGGAAGATTTTTTTCAATCGAAAGCTTTGTACTTTGTCTTCAGAGCAAGGATTTTAACTTGATGGAGCTGTAGTATTACCGGAGCTTGCAGCAAGGGGAAACTCAAAAGAAAGTGTGCATTTTTCTGAGAGAAAAATTATATTGCATGGAAACAGCTGCTCCAACTGTGCATTACTGAGTGTATCAGGGACTGCTGCTGCTGTACTGTACAGGTAAGAAAGACTCCAGTTAATTAGCTAAGCATGTGAGAATTTCATTCCTCAGTACAAATTGTATTTATTTTCTACATGATTTTGTATAACTTTTATGTTAAATGATGGCAGTTTATAATGTATTTTAAACAGTTTTAAGGCACATTTATTCAAACTGATTACTGTGTAGAATATGTGCATTAAGGGAATGCAGTTTTTGAATCCCTTGGGGGAGAGGAATGGGTGTTTGGTTTTATTTTCTCAAGTGTAAAAGTAGTCTTAAATGCATCATCTGACTGTGATTCCCTTAAGGATTTAATAAAAAAATCCCAAAGGCTTTTAGAAATTGTTAATTCTTAGCTTGGGGCTTTGAAAATCGTCAACATGGGTGTTTTTAAATAGCTGAATTAGTACAACCAAAGAAATAAACCCCTAAGCATAATGAAACAAGCTATTTCAATGTTTTAAAACCAAATCAATTATTATTTAGCAAGCATGAGATGTCTTTGTTGTACCGTGACAACTTCTAGAAGTATTCAACTTTGCCTCACAGAAAGAACTGTGATGATTTTTAGCCATATAGAATTCCTACAGAGTTTAGTTACAGTATGCAGTCAGCAGTGACTTACATGAAAACAGACAAAATGAAAAAAAACCCTTAAGTTACCATGTTGAACTTGCTGAAAAACCTCACCACATGAGAAGGTCAGTTTTTCAAGTCCTTTAAACTACATTTTGTTGTATTATGAATTATTTCAGTTAAATGTTAATCATCTGTTACATGAGAGCAGTTTTTATTTTACACTAGTAGCCCACTGAGAACCTCATTACGTGTTTCTGAGTGTTTAGAAAAAGAAAAAAAAATGGAGAAGGGAAAAAGGGATACAACTCTACTATAAATTTTTATGGTGTGGGTGTATATATGTGTGTGAGAGAGTTCTGGCAATGCTGCTTACAGAAGTATGACTATGATTAAAATGTGAATGTCTTTCAATTGATTACAAATGTTGTTACTTTCATCTCTGAGAAGAGGGCTTTTATTTTTATAACCTAATTTCTCAATATGCAATAGAATGCAACATGCCTTACAGATTTTTTTTTCAATTTAATTTTGCTCAGGGACTTTACAAGTGTTGTTTGAATTTGATGTGTATTGACGCTGGAATTTCTAATGAGAAAAAGTGCACAGAAATAAAGTTGAATTAGTCATAGTGTAGATTTGAAGCTGGCATCTGTGTCAAAAGCTTGCATTTTCTACCCTGGGTCACTGGAAAGGATAGTGGTGCATGTAAAGCAAGAATAAATCTCTAGCATAATATGATCCTAGAATTATTCTGCATACTTCAAAATAACATCCTGACATGATATGTCTTATCCAATACTTCTTGGGAAAACAGACTTAAAGGCATATATATTAAACATAGGCAGCTGGAGTTCAAGGAGGGTTGTAAGAGACAACAAAATTATATTGCAACTACTAAAACAAAGATAAAACTTGTCCTTTTAAGGACACTTTTTCTCACACTGTGAATTGCACTTACTACTTCTAAACTCATGTTTCTACTCTCACTTATCAGAAGCTGCTAATAGAGAAAAACAAAATTCACTGTGCACACATTTGCTGTTGCTCTTTTTGTGTGTGTGTGTGTGTGTGTGTGTATAATACTCATGCCACAGCATTTAAGTTGCCTGCATGTGTAAAGCTTTGCAATCTGTTCTAAGGGAAGCCTTGATAAATAGTATTTCTAGTAACCAAGGTGCATGATATTTAAAATATGCATTGATGAGATGCCAAATCATATGGCCACACTATAAAAATGTTCATGCATGCAGTTGAATTGATCCTTGTAAAAGGTTCTAATCTTTCAGAAACTAACACAGATGGTTATGTAGTGACATTCTGTACTTCATGTTTCAATAGCTTAGTTTGAAATATTCTGACCTTTATAAGATGAATTACTTAAAATCCTTCTTAGTCCTGTCCTCAAATAAATAGCACAGCCCATAAACATTAATGCTTTTTTAAATAATCCATTTCATTTTAGGGAACTTTTTTAATATTTAGTTTTTTTGAAATGTGGAAACAACTAAAGATTATAAACAGTGATTTCACTCTACCTTATATATCAAGAGTTACCACTGGTTTTGCTAATCAGGCAGCCTTGACAGAGAGAAATAGAGAATCTTTTAATAGACTGTAGGACAATTTAATCCAAACCAACAATAAAGGACTGATTTTAGCATCTAAATTTTGTTTGAAACTCCATAGCTCTATTCTAATGGTGCATTTATCAAGTGTTTCAAAGTTTAAGATCAGATTGAAAGGTGATAATTATACATATGGTTGATACTGGTGATAATTTTTAATTTGTAAAACACAGTTCAATTTATATTTAACTGTGGAAATTGGTGATTATATTCATTGGGAAGAGTCTAATATTAATCTCAAAAAAAGTTTGCCCTTGCTCGCTTGTGTCTTCTACATATACTGCATTGTCAGTTCTCTTTCTAGCGTGTACATAATTTTTTTTGTATGTATGTTATATGCAAACATTACATAGTAGTGTAATGTGCTGTGGCCCCAGTTTCACCCACAAACTACAAGATATGCATTAAAATTTAAGCAATAAGAGATGATTATTTTGTCAACTTCTTTTTCAGTTTGTGGGTACAAGAATTTCAGAGGAAATACCCTTTGATTTCTATACATAATGCAGAACCATAGAAAGATTCCCTGTATCCTGACAGAATGGGCTTTTGCACACAACACATTTCTGATCCAAATCAAATCTCATTTTTCCTCTTCAGCAGCTGGATAACATTAAGTTAATCTTAGCAAGGTACTCTTTAAATTAGCAGTGCTATGTAGTGACACAAAACAATGATTCAAAATATTATAATAGCTTTGATATAAGTTGCTTGGGACAGTTAATTATTATTGCTGTCCACTGGCAGTGTATACAGCATATAAACAAAACCAACACACTCTTTATTATTTCCTAGTTTGGATATCAGCATGAAAGTACTGAAAAATTCCCCTTATGATTCTGTTTATTCATTCAGTACATTAAACTAAATATATATTCTCTAATTAGAAAATAATTCAAGTGTTTTGATATGATATTGTTTGGACGGTGAAATAGCTCAATGACAAGCTTTAGGAATATTTTCTTCCTGCTGTTACCCCAGGGGAAAAAAAAACAAAAACCCAAAAAACAACCCAAACTCTGTGAAATCATGACTTTTTTTTTTTTTTTTTTTTTTTTTTAATNCCCAAACTCTGTGAAATCATGACTTTTTTTTTTTTTTTTTTTTTTTTTAATAGAACCTGCTGGACAAGATGAAGCTTTGGATTTTTGTTCTATGGTCAATTGTGGTTGCATCTGATCCTTTCCAGTCACAGCCTTCTTTTTCTTCAGTCAGAGGATCTTGTCAGAGTCTGTGTTCCTGTGAAGAAAAGGATGATACCATGATCATCAACTGTGACAAAAGAGACATCAAGATGATATCAGAAATAAATGTCCCACCATCACGGCCTTTCCATCTTAATCTGTTAAACAATGGTCTGAGTATGTTACATGTGAACGATTTTGCTGGCCTTGTAAATGCTATTTCTCTGCATCTTGGTTTTAACAATATAGCAGATATTGAGCCTGGGGCTTTCAATGGTCTCACCCTTCTTAAGCAACTTCATATCAATCACAATTCTTTGGAAACACTTAAAGAAGATACATTTAATGGATTGGAAAATTTGGAGTTCCTTCAAGCAGACAACAATTTCATCACGGTGATTGAAGCAAGTGCCTTTAGCAAGCTCAACAGGCTTAAAGTGCTTATTTTGAATGATAATGCCATTGAGTATCTTCCTCCAAACATATTTCGTTTTGTGCCATTGACCCATTTAGATCTGCGTGGAAACCAGTTGCAGACACTGCCCTACGTTGGCTTTTTGGAGCACATTGGAAGAATACTAGACCTTCAGTTGGAAGACAATAAATGGGCCTGTAACTGTGATTTGTTGCAGCTGAAGATATGGCTAGAAAACATGCCTCCTCAGTCCATAATAGGTGATGTTGTATGCAACAGTCCTTCAGTTATCAAAGGCAGCATATTAAGCCGGCTGAAAAAAGAATCACTCTGCCCCACCCATCCTGTTAATGAACTTGAAGATCCTTCAGGGTCACTTCCCTTGGTTGTAACCACCTCTATCAGTGATAATCATTTATTGACTAAGGTGATTCCTCTCCTGAAAGCTCCTACTAAAGAACCAAGTTTAGTGCTTCATACTTCCAAGCCTACTACATTTCCAGGAATCTCTTGTCCTGTCCCTTGCCACTGCACCAGCCATATGCTCTCAGGAGTTCTTATGCACTGCCAGGAGCGAAATATTGAAAGCTTGTCTGATTTAGGACCCCCTCCTCCAAATCCTAAAAAGCTTATTCTAGCTGGAAACATTATTCAGACTCTATTGAAATCAGATCTTGTGGACTATGCCAGCCTGGAAATGCTTCACCTAGGGAACAATCGCATTGAGATTCTTGAGGAAGGCTCCTTTATGAATCTGACTAGACTACAGAAACTATATCTCAATGGCAACCATCTTACAAAGCTAAGTCAGAATCTCTTCCTTGGCCTTCAGCACCTTGAGTACTTGTACCTTGAATATAATGCCATCAAAGAAGTTTTGCCAGGGACATTTAATGTAATGCCAAAACTGAAAGTCCTCTACCTAAATAACAACCTGCTTCAGGCTTTGCCACCTCATATTTTTTCAGGTGTTCCCCTCACCAGATTAAATCTGAAAACAAACCAATTTGCTCATTTGCCTGTGAGCAATGTCTTGGATGAACTGGATATGCTGGTACAAATTGAACTTGAAGACAACCCTTGGGACTGTACTTGTGATTCAGTTGGACTGCAAAAATGGATACAAAAATTGAGTAAGAATACCATGATGGGTGACATTTTTTGTAAATCTCCAGGGCACTTAGCAAAAAAAGAATTGAAATCCCTAAACAGTGAAGTCTTGTGTCCAGGTTTAATAAACAGCCCTGCCCTACCAACTCATGCCAGTTTTGTAGTTGTGACAACTTCTTCTCCTACTGCCAACACCGCAGACACCATCCTGCGGTCCCTTACAGATGCTGTCCCACTTTCTGTTCTAATATTAGGACTGCTCATTGTGTTTATAACTATTGTATTTTGTGCAGCAGGAATAGTTGTTCTTGTTCTGCACCGGCGCCGAAGATGTAAAAAGAAACAAGTGGATGAACAAATGCGGGACAGCAGCCCTGTTCACCTTCAGTACAGCATGTATGGGCATAAGACAACACACCACACCACGGAGCACCCAGCTGCGACCCTCTATGAGCAACGAATAGTTACCCCCATGGTTCAGGTGTACCACAGTCCATCCTTCAGCCCCAAGCACACCGAGCAGCAGCAGGAGGAGGGAAGTGAGAAGGAAGCAAACGATTCCAAATATCTTTGCCGAAGTCTCCTGGAAAGAGAGAACAGTTCACCACTTACAGGTCCAAATGTCAAATACAAGGCTACAGATCAATCTGCTGAATTTCTGTCTTTTCAGGATGCTAGCTGCTTGTATAGAAACATTCTTGAAAAAGAGAGAGAACTGCAGCAATTAGGGATCACAGAGTACCTAAGGAAAAATATTGTCCAGCTCCAGCCTGACGTGGAAGTTCGTTATCCTGGAACACATGAAGAGTTGAAGCTAATGGAGACACTCATGTACTCCAGGCCAAGAAAGGTTTTTCTGGAACAAACAAAAAATGAGTATTTTGAGCTCAAGGCTAATTTACATGCTGAGCCTGACTATCTGGAAGTCCTGGAGCAGCAAACATGAAGTGATAATACATTAGGCTGGGGCTGAATTTCTGTGATTTTACTTTAAGGTGAAATCATTGTAAATAAAAGTGCCTTATAAAAACATGTCAACAGTGAGAACTTAAGCACAGCAGTAATCCTAGGAAAGAAAAACTCAGGGATCACTGTGGGAAGCCATGGGGTTATGTGCAGGCAATATGTCACACCCCAATTTAAACAAGAATTTTGTGAGTCTGAACTGTGGGAGGAAAATTGCTTATTGCGCTATTCCTCATCATTTTGAAAAGGTGTGTATGTCACTCTCCATTCTGTTGTCTGGTTCCCAACCTTTGGAAAGAAAGTTCATTACCTTTACCCCTTCTTTTTTCCCTCCATTTAATTAGTTTCCTTTAAAATAACAATATGAAAAAAAAAAAAAAAAAAAAAGAAAAAAAGAAAATCCCAACAGCTCTGTTTGTATTTATAACCTTAGAGTGTATATGTTAGGTTAGTACATGCACTGCACATGTGACCACTGTCTACAACTACATCTAACACAACTTTATAATAAATACAAAAGGAGTTGAAAAGTTGTCATACTAAATGTCAGTTAAAATGGAAAAAAGAGATAAAATATTTTTGTGTATTCACCCAGAGCCTGCAAATATTTAAGTATTTTGCACCAAACTTCATGTGCATTCTGTATCAGTATGTGGAAAGAAAAATATGTAACTATGTTTACCCAACATCTTCAACAAAGAAAACTGTAAGCCTTTTGCGACTTTCCCTATCTGATAGCTTTACCTAAGTTTGGACAATCTTTTCTTGAGCTGCTGCTATAAAATATTGTGCATCACTGGTGTTTCAACTCATAATCCTGGGCAATTTGAAAAGCTACTGAGAATCAGCTGTAAATATGTTACTGTGTTTAATAAGTTTGATATATATATATATATACACATATGTATATAAATGACTTCTGTGCTAGCTTTAAATATTCTTAAAGGAAATGAGTTTGCTGTGGCTAGGAATTTCCAAGTGCAAATACAGGTCCTTTTCCACCCTAACCAAAAGCAACGCTCAGACAGAATAACTGCAACAATACACACATGAGGAAGAATAATAATATTTAGCTATTTGTACAAAAATATATTTTCTGAAATTAGAAGAAAATAAAGTGTTGTGGAAAAAATAGGTTACAAACACGTAGAACACAGCAGGTTTATTTTTGCAATGAATTCTTGCTAGATTTATATTTACTATTTATTCTGTATAATTTTGTATTTTCTTTTTTTCCAACTCACAAGAAAAGAAAAAGCTTACTCCTGGCTGATTTTCAAGCTAATCAAGGAATTGCTCTCTATTAATGAAAAAGAAATAAAGAGTTTTTTAAATGTCTTTTTCTTAAAGGTCACTTTTTAAAGAAGGCAGCAACTTCTGCATGCACAAGTTTAAAACTACTTGAGAATTAAACACAATGATTCTCACTCTTGTCATGTGGACAGAAGCATCTTATCCTGAGTGCAGTAAGGCTATTCAATTTCTGTGCATGACTGATATGGTGCCAAAACACAATTTCTGACCTGAATTTCTCTTCCTCCAAACAAATCTTTTGTAAACTGACTATGCATGAAGTTTTTTTTTTTCTAATTCCTGTTTGTAAAGTGAAAAATCAGCTTAATTACTACATGTATACATATGTTTGCTAAATTTAGCATTGAAGTACTGAAAACTCAAAGTAAAAAGATATATTCTTTACTTCAAAATACTGTCCATGTCTTACCTACTTGTATATACAAATGAGTGTTCTTAATATTCTTCTACATAAGTTTCAGACAGAAAAATTTCCTATATTACATGTGAAAGTCAGATTCTCAGTTCTTTCAAATTTGCATAGGCATAACAACTTTTATGGTGCTATACTAATTTCTGTAGTTTGAGGATCTGACCACATATTGTCTCTGTTAACAGATCAACTTCCTCATTAATATTTTTGAGGTGTTACCAGTTTGTTATGGAAGTAAAACTTGTTGGCTTACAAAAATCAAAATTTCAGTTATTAGAGAAGAAGTATTATTTCTTCTTTCTGTATCTGAGAATAATTTATTCAGCAAACCTGTCTATTTTGGAAGATTGTGAAGAGTAAATGTGGTGACAACATATTTGTTTCATTGCTATCTTTATTCCAGAAAATGAAGGACAATACTGAGTATTGCTTGTGCAGGTAAGGGTGAGAAAAAAGGGAAAATGTTGGTGCAATAACTTTGCATTGAATTAGTTATATGATGTTATTTTAGATGTACTTGCGTATTCAAGCACATGTAAATGTGCTTCATGAACATGCCATAGAACCTATGGAAACCCATGGATGGATCTGGAGGAGCAACTGGGAGACAGGTGGGATAGCTTAGAGCATCAAAATGACACTAGATGTCTCCATTTAAAGAATTTAGTTTCACACAGGAAAAAAAATTCAAATGAATTTATTCTATGGAATAATTAAATTCAGTTAAAAAATTGAATTTATTTAATGGAAATAACACTAGAATAAGCTTTGAACACTCAATCCGACCAGTTAAATTATTCTTTTTCAAATTCTCAGAGATCTCAAATTAGCGTAGAGAAAAAATCAGAATACAGATGTAAATGGTACTTCGTAATAGAGTTTATTATTTCAGTGTCTTTGATTTCAGTAGTTATTTCCAAATAAAAATGTGTGTAAAAATAACACCCTGCAATTGGCAAGATGCGGGGAAATGGTGATTCAAGCCCTCAGGCTTAGATTTAAGAGAAATAGCTTCAGACTAAAGACAATTGCCACATGCACAGATGTCACTTTGCTTAGCTGCTAACAGTTACTTGGCAGAATGTTGAGGACAACTGTGTGGCAAACATTCTTTTCCCTTGCAGTCTCAAAGCATCAGAAAGAAGAGTGAGCTAAATTAGTGACAAAGCAAGTCAGTTCCACAGCTGTATCAGAGCCTCGCTCAGCAGGATTAAAGAGACCTTTACCATTTAGTGTTCCTTCAGAAGTGAGAATCCTGCCTTTCTCTTTATAAGGACAACTGTGCTCTGTGGCAGTCTGTAACACTGCAAGTGGTTTGGCAGTATCCAGGAATCTCTAGGATGTGGTGTGCTGTCCACTTTCTTATCATTGTATTGCCTACTGGGCTGCCATGTAGTAAGTTTTTATAAAGAGAAGAGAGGGGTCTGCCTATTGCCTTACATTTAGATAATGATTTTTCCAACTATGAGGAAAATTTACACTGCCATGACAAAAACAGAGAAATGCTTCACCTTATACGATTACTTTTCAGCTAAAGAAAATGATTGTCTGCTGATAAAAATAAAATCATGACAAAAGAAAGGCACCACATAGAAAGAAGGATGTGCTATCTATTTGCAAAAGTTCCTTGGAATATTATAACAACTGAAAATGTGTCATTAATGTTATTGATGTTTGCAGAAAGCTGGGAAGGGTATTCATAAATTTTCTTGTTCAAACCCTATTGTCATATTTTATTTTTTTTTCCAATGACAGGCACAGTTAAGTGGTTAGATACATTTTTACTTAACTAGAATAATGGAGGTTGGAAGGCAAAGCATGTTTGACAGTGTGCAACAAAGTGGATCCATTTTTCTCCTGTCAGCATGATAGTTTAATTGAGTGCAAGAACAGTGCTTCGTCAAGCACGCTGGTGTAAGTGGCAGCTGTATTATTGTTGTTAGGGTACCTCAAGGTAAGCAACACTACCATTTCTTGCCTCACATTCGAGTGAAGAAAATATATTAAGTAACCCCACAGACCTCTTCCCTAAATAAACATATCAAAACAATTATTTACATTTTTTTATTTAAAACTATTCATATTTTTTCAATTTCATAAAAGACAAATGTATTTATCTTTCTTTTTCTTCCTGCTACAGGTAATTTTCCCACAGTCTCTTAGTACTGATACTTCATTATATTGCCTGCAGTGATGCCTCTCCAAGCTTTTTAAAAGGAATAAAACCCAACCCTACACTTAAAAAACCCTATCCAAAAGAAACTATAAATGTACAGGTCAGCTTGTATTGGGTATTTGCCTTTTCACAAATGGCCTAATATTGTTACACATTCTTTTCCATTTGAATGACAGATCAACCTTCCATCATCTATTCCAGACTGAAAACTAGTTTGTACTTACTTTCAGTGATGTGTCAAACCTATCAGATTTGAATATAATCCTTGTCATTTCTCTGATTGGAATCTGAGGATTAGTTTTCAGCCCTCTTTGTATGAAAAAAATTGTTCCCTGTATGACTTCAAATGGAAGATGTTTGCCATGTACCATTCACTTATCTACAAAGAGATTACTAATTGTATAGCAGGCTAAACTGAAGAAGTAAGTTTGACCAGGATGAGAAATTACACCAACTTAGGAAGATCCATTACTTGTGTGTTAATAAAAAATTATATTTACCACAAATAAGACATTATTTCACAGGCTAAAGTAATAGCAGCAAGAGGAAAACTGATGACTAAATCTCAAAGTCATCATCAGAAGGAATTCTGGATTATTGTTCTGAGGATGTCAATGTCTACAGCAATACACTTTATCAGTCACACCAAAATGATCTGTTTCATGTAGATGTACTGAAATCATCCTGAGATTAAAGCATATCAAACACTTAATTCAAAAGATTAGAAACTTTCTTAAGACTGGCACATTTGTTTTCTGTTGTACTCCCTAAGACAGAATATCTGTATTTCCATTAATGAATTTCACACTCAGCCGTAGACTGCCCTCTGGCATTACAATCTGTTGCAATTCAAATCTACTCCTTGGAGAGTTTTGTTAATGTATACATTGCCTTCAGTGGTGAGCTTCTCTGGGACCTGATGATTGGTGCAACACTGGCGATTTGAGACAGGGAAGATAATCTTGTGTCATAAGTTAAAAAAATTTGGTTTTTTTTTTTTCAATTTTCCTAAGTTTATAATATTCTTGTTGTTGAAAGAGCCAAATCCTTTTGGTCCTTAAAATGAAGTGAACTGTAGCTGGAATCAATATGGTGAAGTTAATCTCCATACTGAAAAGATAAAGCATGGTGTTTTCTTTCCTGCACATCTCCTAACAGTCAGCCTTGACTTTTTGACACAACAGAACAAATTCTGAAGAGCCACAGTCTAATGGAAAGCAGCTAACCTCGAGGAAGAACATAAAAGGCCAGATGCTGTTCAGCTCTATGAAAGCAAGATGTGATGAAGTATTTTTATTTTATTTATTCAACTTCACCAAGATGCAAGAGCACAAGTACATGAGCACAGTACATTTCATAAAACATTTACCAAAGTTTCATGTTCTAAGACATTAACTTCAAAACATTCACAGTATGTAAATTTTACTACTGGAAGGACTACTTCTACTTGATTTTTACTTATGGTTTATGAAATGGAATGTATGGAATGAAGAAAAAAGAAACATTATGCATTCATGTTTCAAGGAGAAATGTTATTTACTGTAACTTCAGCTTTTCATTTTTGTTGAAAAATTCATCCAGATCATTTCATTTTCAGATTTTTTTTACAAGTTGAGAATTTTAAAAATTCTTCTAGTTGTGATTATTTACAAAAAAAACTACAGAAGAATAGATAGTTTTTCAAAAAGAAAGAAATCTAAAATCTTTTATAAAATAAAAATCTTTATGAAGAAATCCTATAGCATGCAAGCATAAACTTGCTTTTTAAAAGAAACTATGAAATTTATTTTGTCAGCTCATAAAAGTTAATATTAGTTTTAGCTTTAAATTAAGATACAGCTCAGCATTTTCCATTTTTCAAAATTCAAAGCAAACATGACATTTCCATAATGACATATATTTGGGTTGAATGCATATTAATGGTTCCATTCTAAGACATATTCAAATATAATCTGCTACTTTCCCTCATTTTCCCTACTGATATGGTGTAGTGCACTGTGCAAAAAAGAAAAAAAAAAATTACATTTTCTGGGAAAGGAGACCAAACTAGACAAACTCTTTTCTATCTTTGTTAAATATCCCTTTTGGAGAGTAGAATATAATGGATTTCCATTTCTGCAGCACAGTATGTTTACACAGTTCATAAGGCATGCAAAACAGAAGGATTTGGCCTATTAATCTATGCAAGAATGCCCCTTTGTATGTGGAAGGCTGTTGCCAAACTTTTAAAAAGCTCTTGTGTGTCAAATTCCCTTTAGATATACCTGTTAGATCAGACCCCATGAATATCAGATATTTATGAAGCTTGATATAAAAAGTTTCAAACTTGATATGAACAAAAATCCAGGTTCTTGAGCAACAGTTAAAGACAGGTGGCTTTTCTCGTCTTGCTCATCTTGAGGTGTTCAACGTTCCACAATGTTGTATCACGTTACTTAAGGATGAACGTAAAACATTGCTAAATCAGAAATGTAGCATTTAGAAGTCATTGTTCAAAAAGATAAATGTTTCCGTGGAATAATAATGAAAGATAAATATTTGGAGAATTTAACTGTCTCTTATTACACAGGTGTCTTTAAGTAATGTATCACTTCAGGAGAGATGGGGGGGAGGTGGCATTGCTGTCTATAGATCACTCATACACTCTAATTTCCTGAAGGGAAATGTTGCACAGAGGATAGATATTTTCATAAATGATAGTAAAAAGGCTGAATCATATTTTATAGATTTGAAATTAATTGTTTATTATAGACTCTAAGGACTGAAATGTTGTCTGAACTTCTTGCCATCTCAGATTCCATGATTATTTTTACTCATAGAAATGACTACAGAGTATATAGAAGCTATATTATTTTCCCATATAAATGAAGTCATGTAAAGAAAAAAAACCCCTCTGAATTTTTGATTAAGTCCCTGATCCATGGGCCATTAAAGCTAAGGAGTTACGTTTTTCAGATACAAAGTGATGCAGAAGCATCTTAGAAGTCTATGGTTTTATCTGCACAGATACATATAGAAAAAAAATGTACTTACAAAAGCGCTGGGGTGTTGCTGCACCTAATTGTTTTCCAAACATTTTAAGGTGGAAGTAGACAAGGCCAGTGCCTGTTCTTAACTATAAAACCTGACCATATCCTAAAAAATACTTCATAAAATTTATTCTGAGGACTACCATGACATGGTCTCCTGAAAAACTAAAAGGTACATACCTTTTAGTAGGTACAGACCTTTTAGGTCTGTTTCTTCCCCTCATTTTTTAGCACCTAAGTATGCTAAGAAGATCACAGTGTGGGTTATAAAGGTAAATGTGAATAGTAAACACCTAAAAGATATTTAAATATAAAGGAAACTTTCTTCACTAGTGCAGTACTCAGTGAGATACCGTACCTAAAGTAGTCATGGAGCCTCAGCCTTTTGAAGCTGGAGGATGGACTGGATAGCCTCCAGAGGTCCCTTCCAGGAACAATATCTGTGATTCTAATATTATTCTGCAAAAGCTATATAGGGCAAAATAGTCTACAGTCTTTATTTTCTATACTTAGTCTTCCTGAAATGAAATTGAAGAAAAAGGCAATATTCACCAAACATTGTCATGAAATAAAAGCTTTTCATGTAACTCTTGTAAGATACAGAGAACTGAACTGGCAAACTGTGGCTACTTAAATTTATTATTAAAAGCACTTTCTTCCAGAAGAGATGACTTTAGATTTCTAAATAAAATACTGAAACTATCTCAAACACTTGAAGAGTGATCCATTTCCATACTGGTTGAATTAATGATCCTTGTTTTCTTGACATAATGCTGGTGTAATTCACTCATTTCAAAGGTAAGAGTCTTAGAGTCTTAGTTTTTCAAAGGTTCTTCCAGGTTTTAAAAGTATTTAATATATTCTGTTTGTCAAAATGACAAATTACTAAACAGTATATGAGTAATGTATGTTTTAAATTAAAAATATTTTATATAAAAAATCTACTTTAAATCTTTCAAATTATGAAGCAGCACTTGTAACAAGACTCTTAGTCTAAGTGCAGTGCTTCATGCTAACTAGCAATCAGCCTTTTCAAAATCCTTTTATGATATGTTATCTGTTACCTGAAACCCATACATATTTAGGACAACTATTTATGCAATTGTATTTCTATGTTTCTTGTAGCCTTTAGGTATATAAGTTAACTACCTTTGAAGACTGGATACTAAATGGATCTTTGATTTGTACTAGGATGGCTGTTAGTGAGTTCATTATATGTACATGTATACATATAACATACTTTTATATTTTTGTGGGAACAAAATTTCTCAGGATTACCTAGACCTATATCTGGAAGTGGTTTCCTAACTTTGCTACTAGAGTATTTTTTAATAAAAAAATGCCTATGATTTGTAGGCTTTTGATAGGTCTGTTATACATTAATTTTGTAAATTAAACCATCTCAAATGTAGTACAGACACAGAGAAGTTCTTACCAGACCAATTATATAGCCACATGTGGAGGAAGCAAAGGATTGAAATAATCACAGATAGTCATCCACAAAAATTCAATGGAAGAGAGGTTAGCTTGAGATTAAACATGAACATAAGAGTTCAAAAGTTTTTCAGAAATAGAAAAAATATGCTTGTTATTCCTACAAATTAAAAGCAGGAGATTAGACACCAGTCATATAATTCTTTGACAATGAACATTAAAAAAAAGTAATATATAAATTTAAAAAAAACCCTACCCAAATATGTAAATACACTGCCACACAGTTTTGAAATTTTTATTCCTACATGAAATGATTTTTCAGACAACAAATGCCCAAAAAACCTACGGAATTTAATACACAGTTGTATTCTCTTTATACTGCAGTGCATCCTCCATCTCACTTCTACAAGGTAGATCCAATAGATGACTAAAAAGCGTTGTGTTTTAATTAAAAAAAAAAAAAAAAAACTTGTAAAAAAACACACAACAAAAGATAAAAACAAAATGTCCTTATTTTTAAAAAAAGGTAAAGAAAAATCATTAAAGTATTTTAAGTATGCATCCATTGTTCACTGTATAACCTATCACATACTTCTCTTTATCATCTATCTCTTTTTTTTTTTTTTTTTTTTTACTTTTTTTTTCATGTATGTAAAATTTTGTAGCCTGGATAAATTTAAGTTGTGGGGTTTTAGGTAGCAACTATCTAAGTGTTTGTTGTTCACCACTGGCCAATGATCTTTATAGTGGGCTTTTAAAACAACACTGATACTTAAGGTCCTAATAAAGTTGCTAGCGTATAACTCATTATTTTTATTCCTTTCTCTTTTGGGGTAAAAAGATGACAATGCAAACAAACAGATAAATATTATATGAGCAGGGGAATAAAAAGAATTACCTCTCAAGTTGATTTGGAATTTTCCATGAAAGTGAAGCTTGATGGGAAAATATGCAATCAAAACCCTCAATATTTCACATAGGAAGATTTTTTTCCAGAACTAACATCTATTTTTTTATTTGAAGACAGTTGTGAATAATTAAACATTTCAGTTTGTCAGAGCACTGTGTTTTGATATTACTAAATTATAGCCTTTTCTAGAACCCTATAGAAATTTTATGAGGCAAGTCTACAAATGTTTTTTCCACCTTGAAAAAGTTTATTCAACACCTTCCATTATATCTTTAAAATTTTACATCTAGCTTGATTGCTGGAAGATCACTGGTTACATAGAATTTATAAGAGAATAGGAACAACAGATTGCAAGATTGATTATTACCTATCTGGTTCTGGTAGGAGTTTCAGTATATGTTACAGAATAAATTTGGTCAGGTAAAACTATACTGAATAATTTGCTTTACAAATTATATGCTTTTCCATTCCTTAAAATTAAAAGCTTTTGTGAATAACTTTTTAATAAATATTTTGTTATTTTACTTACTGTGTTCTTACAATTCTTAGCAAATCTGAAATTCTGGGTTTTTTATTTGACTTAATGTACGTAAAATACAACAGCTGATTTGCATACATGCTAAGATTATCAGTTCATGAGTATAAGAGTACAAATTGCTAGGTATGTGTGCCAGACTCTTAAAATGCATTCCTGGATTCTTTCATGCCAACTGACTGCCAGCCCTGCAAGCCTCTGTGGGAGCTGATTTTGGATTAGTGGCTGATGATTATTCCAACCTTCCAAAGGAGATTGTGAAGGAGATAAATTGCACCCTGTACTCAATGTTCACAAGGTAGATGAGAGAGCTGAGAAACTTATTACCACAGCCTGGAACAGCTTCTAGTGGTGGATCAAAATACTTTACTGCAATTCCCCTCTAACTAGTTTAGAGACATGAAATGGTGGTAACAACTGAGAAAAGTTTTTGTTTGTTTGTTTGTTTGTTCACTTAGTTTGTTTGTTTGGGTTTATTTTTTTGTTTTTCTGTTGTTTTGTTGGTTTTTTTTGTAATATATTTAGGAAAATATAAAGTCATCCTCTGTGTAAGATCTTGTCCTAGTTCCTCAGGTTGTGATGGATTTGATTTTTTTGTTTCTTAATTTTTGATTTTCTTTTGATATTTTTTCTTCTTCTAAGTCATTAAAAACTGGTTAGTTTTCCTTGATATGCAAGAATAGGTTAAATTTTTTTAGGACTAATTGCTGTGCAGCAAGAGGAAGCTGTGTAACATTTTAATGTTACATGATTATTTCTTATTTTCTGTTTAAACATCATCCTCTGACTGAATCTTCAGCTTTACCTGTGAGAATTTCCTAAAGAGAATATTTTTTCTTGTTTCCATCAGCAAAAGAGGAACAAACATTTGAGAGGAAAAGATTCACTGCTAACATATCTGTGGCAGAGGTTTGTGTGTTTTTCTACCGATTTAACTACTTACTTTGGTTAAGCTGTTGGTTTAGTGATGATCAGTTTTTTCACTCCAGCAGCAATTACATGTGTTTGTCAATCATTCGTATGGAACATGCATCGTAATACACAACTCGGCTGGCCCATCGACAGATTAAGCTTCAAATTCAGGAAGTCAATCTTTGGTTAAAGATTTGAATTGTTTGTATGAAAGAAATATGGCAAATCAAGTATTTTCTTTATGGTTTCTAATGAATGTTTGGTGTATTACGAAAATACTTGCATATAAAAAATGGCAAAGTCTAATGGACGCTCACTAGATCCAGAGAGCTATGGTCCCTCCAGCTATTAATGTTGGGACCTCTACCTGCTTTGAAAATAAACCTGCACTATTTACAAGGATTTTCTGGATTTGAACAGCTAAAATATTAATTGAAATAATAACAAACTTTTGGCTTTGTGCTTATGATGTGCCTATAACAAAGCCTTTTTACCTAAAACGAAGTTTTAGTAGACACTTTCACAAGAATTTCTGGTGAAGTAGACAGCCAGGTATGGCATCAACAGGATTGAGTAATACATATAAAGCAGAAAAAAAGGCTAAGGCTTAAGCACTGACACAATATTTAGGCAGACTGACTTTTATATTATACCTTTAACAATATCTCATCAGCAGAAGTGAATGAGGTTTGAACAGGCCATATTCTGCACCATTTTAATACAAAGAACACAATTTACAATAATCTTTCTGAAAGAACATTAGTTCTTAGGGCATGCAGCTTTTTCTTTTTTGCATTTTCATTAGTTGCTTCATTTAGTTTAAAATATGGATTTTCTATGATGATATTTCTTTGTGAATCAGAATTTAATGGTTTCTAATTTTTTTTTCCTGAGGAAGAATATTTTCCCTATTACACATCCTGTTTTTTAAATTATCAAGACTTTTTTTTTTTTTTAAGAAATAAAAGATTTGTATTTCCCTATAAAACAGTTTATACTGTTTATCTAGATTTGCTCCTAGAACTCTTTTTTCCAAGCAAGACTGTGCTGTACATTAGTCAAATGAAGAGCTACTTCCTTCCATATATATTGGATGGAGTAGTGGAAGGAAAAGAAATCTTTTTTAGTGGAGGCTGTGCAAGTGTTAAAACAGAAAAAAAAAAGAAAATTACCTAAGGCATCACTCTTCTGAAAAGTCGAACTTCCAAACAGTTTTAACAAAAGTTAGAAATTAAATAGGGTACTAAACTTGAGAAAGTGGAGGAACAAGGCATATAATTTCTTATAATAATGGAAGTATTCAAGGTTTGCTATTTCTAAAGTAGTCATTCAGAGTTTAAGTAGCAAACTTAATAATTTTCCATTATTATTAATATTTTGCTCTAACACTAGTCATATTCATACTGGCATATTCATACTGGCATATTCAGACTGGATAACTCTCCAATAAATATTTATCAAAGACTGACTAAATGAAAAATGGAATTTTTAAAAATATGGAATTAAAAAGTCTCTGAAATGATAGGTTAAAACCTTTGTTAACCTTCATCCCTGTATAGTGGTTGTGTCCACAAGAACATGCTGGTGAGAAATTTTAAAAAAGGTATTCATCTTAGGTGTTTGTCCCTTTTAACTTGCAGCTATTCAACTGAATAGCACAAGAAAAAAAACAGCCACAACCTACACAGGGCTCTTCTTTATTTTGCCAAAACTTTGATAAAACTTACCTAAATGACCAAAGCTGCAAATGTTCATTCATTTTTCTAAATGTCTCCAGAGAGATTTCCTTACAGTTTGTAGCAAATAACTTAACTGTCATTCTTGTTAGCTTACTGTGAAATCTAACAGCAAATGACTTTTTTTCTGGTTTATGGAAAAAAATGCCATTGTAAGGTTTGAATTCAGAGTTCTAATAACAAGAATTTAACTCAGTCTCTCAGACATGTCAAACAAGAATTTAACTCAGTCTCTCAGACATGTCACCTGGGAAGTTTCCACGAAAAAAACTGTAGCTTCATGGTCTTCAGAAGTAATAAGTCATTATAGTACATAAATATATTTGCAGACAGAAAATTAACAGTCTAACTCCATGATGTGTTATTTATCTCAGTAAAAAATCAGGAATTCCAAAACTTCACTTTCATTTCATAAAATTTTATGTTTGTATTTGTCCATATCTACCTGCACATACCGTAATATTTGTGTTAACATATCCTTTGCAGACATGAAAGAGAAAGAGGTTCATTCTCTGTGATAGAGTCTGGATTCCTCAGCAATGAATCACAGGTCTTTTTCACCTTAATTGAAGAGAGGTTAAGGTAGGACAAAACACCTGTACAGTGCTGAAACATTTCTTTTAGTGTAATCACATGTACTCTCAAGAAACAATGAGGAAAATATTTTTGCAGATATTAAGGGTAAAATAACCAGATGTTTGAAAGAAATAAAACATCATGGTCAAAATCACAGTCTAAAGTATGAATATATGCATTTATAAAATACCCATATTTTAAAGCATGCATATATGGATATGCAGAAGCACTTGTGCAGGCATAAACCTCACATCTCAACAAAAAATTTTTTTGAGCTGCTTGGTGAAATACTAGAGAAGAACTGATTGTGATTAAAGACTTTTGCAAAAAAACCCAGATGTGTAACAAAAAGAAATATTTCCTGTTAATTCAAAACCCCAAAGGGTTCAGCTAAATATCTACTGTCAGGTTTGTGCCATGTTTAAAAACTATTTGAAACAGCTGGAAAAAGACAAGACATCAGAACGATTATCAATGTCTAGGAAATATGATTTCTGTGAAAAGATTGAATGAACTGGAACTGGTCATTCTAATGAAAACCATGAAAGAAGCAAGATGACAGTCTTTTAAATACCTAAAATTAAGGTATAAGGATAAAAGAATTACAAAAATATTAATGGTCCTTAAATTTAATGGGGGAAAGTTAGATTAAATTAGATAAAGCTAAGAAAACCCTGTAAAATTTTATCAGAAATGTAGCAGAGCATTAAATAAATCGAGATGCTGTTAAGCCTCTGAATGTTTTTGTATGAAGCTGGACAAAAATCTGAAAAATAATACAATTATTCTTTCTTTGGAACATGAAATTTAGGTGGAATATTCTAAGATTGATGGTGAGATTTTTGGCTTTGCATAGTAAACAATTATAATCATAGCTGCATTCTGAGACACAAAAGACCAGGAGAAAGAGGTAATTATTTTTTTTCTTATAGTCATTGTGACTAAATGTTTATATAGAATACAAATTGAATTCTGTAGACTGGACAGAGACACACAGTATCATGAGTCAAGTATTATAAATCATAGAATCATAGAATGTTTTGGGTTGGAAGGAACATTAAAGATCATCTACTTCCAACCCTTGGCCATGGGTTAATCAGAGTTCCATCCAGTCTGGCCTTGAACACCTCCAGGGAGGGAGTAGCCACAACTTCTCTGGGCATCCTGTTTCAGTGTCTCATCATTCCCACAATAAAGATTTTTTTTCCTAATACTTAACCTAAACCTAATCCCTTTCATTTTGATTCCATTCCCCCTTGCTCTTTCACTACATGTTCTTGTAAAAAGTCCCTCTCCCTCTATCTTGCAGGCTACTTTCAGGCCCTGGAAGGCTACAGTTAGGTCATGCCTAAGCTGTCCCCTTTTCAGTCTGAACAAATCAAATTCTCTTAGTCTTTCCTAGTAGGAAATAAAAAAGTGTACATGTTGCATTACTATCACTACTGGAGGAGGAGAAAATTCACATCTTTCTCTTGGGAGCAGACTTTTAACCCTCAACTCTGGACATCGTTGACTCTTTGAATCACTTCCAAAAACATGAGAAAATTAATTGGGAGGTGTTTTATTTTCCATTTAACATTGTATTTTCATAGAATTTTTAAATAAATTGTTCAGTGGTAACTGTGAGGTTTTAATAAGGTTCAAATACTGCTAAATAAGAAGTTGGAGCTAGAACCTGTGCTGTTTAAAAACACATATATATGCACAGAAATGTTTGTACTATAATTACCACCTCTTCTGTATTTAACAAATATTTTCTTTGGAAGTTCTGTCTTTTTTTACATGATGACATTGTCTTTCCACTTCTACACAGAGGAGCACTCATTAATTTCTTGTCGGATCAGGCATCACATTAATTTGTGATTCATAAAGAATTAATTGAAATAATCTATTATAGAAATGCAATATCAAGGGTAAATAAGAAAATACTTAAATTGATTTTCAAAAGTAACTGAAATGTCTTTCTCTGAGGACTTTCTTGAGTACTGGGACTTATCCTTTGGGCATGAAAGTTCTTTTTTTACTTCAGTCATAGTCATTCCCTGACTGTTTTGATAACATTTTTAAAACCACAACAGTCAAGTTCAAATTGTGCCATAACTATTTTTGTGATATTGCGTTCATAAAGTTAGTGATATTTGACTATAATCATTAGATACTTGTGCCATGATATTAAGAGTTTTCCTGGACATTTACATTTATGTAAATGGTTTGGTTTCTGTTGTATATAAAAATGAAGGAGTGGTTCATCATCATGAAGAATGCTTAGACTTTTTCATTAACATATTCTTCTCCTTTCAAAGGAAATATATATAAAAGTGATGCATGCTACAGGTTTTGCATTCAGCTTGGAATAATTTTTTTTTATAATCAGCATTATTTTGTCCAGAAAAGAAAACTCTTAGTACACAGTATATTTATTGGAATGGAAATATAAAGCTTTGATGTAAGTTTCTTTAGAAAGTGAAAAAGAAGCTGAACCAGACACGGAGGTTTGTACAGACTGTGTGTTTCCAAATCTTTTTGACATGCTGTCCAGAAGAATCAACCAGACTACCACGGAGTTTGAAAGGAGACTTCCTAAGTGATTTTAAAAAGTAATACAGCTTCTTAATTCATCAACTGTTATTAAATTAGTGTGTTCCCTTAACTGTCACCTCGGTTCTCATCCAAACACAATTCTACAGTTATGTCTAACCACAGGGCATGCATTCACAAAACCATTTAAAATGCATCTTTTTTTTACAGATGTTCTCTGTGTGTCGTTCCACACTACAATTTCCTTGTAATGATTGCAGAACGGGAATACTGTAAAGAAAATAAAGTTTAATAGCAAGTCACATCTACAGCTTAGAAATCATTTAGCGTAACAAACAGATGATGTCTTTCTCCTTCAAAGCAAGTGATGTTGTAAAAACCTCCCCTCTGAATGAAAATGAGTTAAAGAAATTGTTTGTGCATAAAATATGCAAAATATGCACAAGTATTCATGTGTACATCTATACGCTTCTACCCGTTGGTTTGTCCCTCATGCCTTTTAAATAAAACCCAACATAATGCAGTCCCCATCTCTGTTTTTCAGGTCACATATGGAAATCATTTTTCCATTTTGCCTCAAAAAGATTTTAAGGGTTTTATTTCTGTTTTTTGGTGAATAAGCAACCAATTTTGGGGGGTTTTAAACATTATGAAAGAAGCTGATGCACACACAGGCCAGTGGACAAACAAGCTTCTTTTTCTACCTGTTTGCTTTTCACACTCAATAAGCCACTTCATCTGCTCACTGTCAAGAGCATATTGGTCTTCACTCATGCTCACACTTTCATTCACACACCTACACTCCAGTTTCTGAAATCACAGACACCAATCTTTATAGATCAGGCATCATATTAAAAACAATTGGTCATTCAGTAAAAAAGTAGGCATTCAGAGGATAGAGAAGCTCAGGTTTGTGACTAGCTGTGGAACTTGTCCATACATAGGTCTATGGCACCTTATGAAATGTATCCCAGAGTCCTGAGGGGATTAGCTGATATAGCTGCTAAGCCATCATACTTTAAAAGCCATAGCACTCAGAAAAGGTTGCTGGTGACTGGAAAAAGGGAAAAAATGCACCTATGACTAAAAAGGGCACAAAAGAGAAGTCCCTGGGAAGATCATGGATACATGCTTAGAAGCTGTGCTAATGTAAATGAAGGACAGGAAAGTAGTTCAAAACATGCAGCATTGCTTCACCAAGTGCAAGTGCTGATTGACCAAGCCATTGGCCTATGATGGAATGATTACATCAGTAGATGAGGGAAGGGCTATGGATGTAACCTCTCTGAACTTCTGTCAAACCTTTGGCACGGACCCCGACAACATCCCTCCCTCTAAATTAGAGAGATGGGGATTTTATGGGTTGAATGGTGGATGAGGAATTCGTTGGATGGTCAGATGCAGGTGGTGGTGGTCAATGGCTCAATGTTCCAATAGAGATCAGTGACAAGTGGTGTCCCTCAGGGGCCCACATTTGTATCAGTATTTTTTCCTGTCTTCATCAGTGACATAGAGAATTGGATCGAGTGCTCCCTCAGCCAGTTTTCAAATGACATCAAGTTTAGTGGTTCAGATGACACACCTGAAGGACGGGATACCATTCAGGAGGGGATAAGTGGGCTCAGGTGAACCATATGATGCAAGGTGATGCATCTGGGTCAGGACAACCCTCAGTGTCAAAACAAGCTTCGGGTTGAAGGGACTGGGAGCAGCCCTTCTGAGAAGGACTTGGAGATGCTTGTTCACTTGGGTGAATGGAAAGAAATGGACAGAAAGACAAAAGACAGCAGGCCAATAGAGGTGGTTTTCCTTCTCTGCTCTTCTCTTTTGAGACATCACCTGTACTGCATCTAGTTCTGGGTTTTTCAGAACCCAGGAAAAAGGTGACCTCAGGAAAGAGGTGGACCTGTTGTAGTGGGTCCAGAGGAGAGCAACAGAAAAGATTGGAGTCCTAGGACATCACTCCTATGAGAAAAGTCTGAGATGGTTTTGGTTGATCAGTTTGGAGAAGACTCCAGGAAGACCTCATTGTGTCCTTGCAGTACATAAAGGGAGCTTGTAAGAAACACGAGGACTAGCTTTTTATATGGATCTGTTGAGATATGACAAGAGGTAATGAGTTTTAATTTAAAAAGAGTAGGCTTAGACTAGATATAAGGAAGAATTTATTTTTTTTTTTTTACAGTGAGGATGGTGAAACACTAAAGAGTATCTCATCCCAGGAAAGGTTCAGTCAGGTTAGATGAGACTCTGAGCAACCTAATCTATTTTAAGACATCTCTGCTTATTACAGAAAGGTTGGACTAGATGTTGAGTTCCCTTCTGTTCTTAAATATTCTATGACTGTGATCTTGAGAACTTGACTTAATCTTATATATTTACTCTAAATTTATTTGTAGGAGAACAAGAACACGCTCATTCTCAGGACATACTAACTTTTGGGACTGAGTTTCAGGTTCCCTTTATTTATGGTCCTATAAAACTGGAATTTCTCTCTGTCCTTTAAGCTATATAAGTTATAATGTCATTGGGTCATTCATTAGTGGATTGCTATATCAGAATTATTTGTTGATAATTGGATCTATCAATTCTTTTTCTACACCCAGATATTCATATTTATTTTATTTAAACCCAGTGCAATTCACAGCACTTCAGGTTTAAAATTCTCTTCATTATTCTTCTGAGGAGAAAGGCAGGACTGCATTCTTCATTTTACAATTCTCAAAAAAAAAAAAAAAAAAAAAAAAAAAAAAAAGACATGTAAAAAGGGATTCATCCCAGGGTATTTTTTTGTGGCTGAGAGAAAGACACATTGTCTCTTCACAATGTAGATATTTAAAGTAAATCAGATGAATCCGCTCTAAAAAAAGGTTTTTTCTCCCATGATGATAATGGGTGACCAGGTGATATGGATGCCTTTATCATAGCTCCCTGAAGATGTATGAGATGGAATCCTCACAGAGAACTGTCAGGACTTTTCCAAGTTCACAGGAAATATCTTGCAAAGGCAATTCAGTTCAGGTCCCTTGGGTCTCATTTGTAGAAATTCTTTCCTACCTAAAAGAATTATACTGACAGTCTATAAATATAACATATATGGGGTTTGGAGGGAAATTACTGAAGGTACAGTGCTGGGAGGTAAAAAGCCTTTCCATGATTTTATGGTCACTCAATTTTAATTCTTTCCCTCCTGTAATTATTTTCATACCTATGATTAGTCAAAAAGTCATTGGTTTCCTGATTAATTGATAAAATTAATTTCCATAGTGATTAGCTGTAATTTTACCAGTTGCTCAAACAAATTCTATTTACTATGTTTCTAAACTGTACTCGTAAAACTCTCAATGTGAATATCTGTTAAGTCTACATTTGCCTCTCATCCTTTCAGTACAAATAGAGGAAAAGAAGTTGTTCATTTAAATGCAACTGTTATTTTGGCTTAATTCTGTTGAGATTTTTCATCAAGAGTAATTTTTAGTACATACACAGTGTAGAAAATAATTCTTAACAAGTATTTAACATCCAATTTGCATGACTGCCCAATGGCTTGGCAAACAAAGAATTGGGGATATGATTTTATGATGTACCTCCTCAAATAAAAAGCATTTTGGAAGACTGACTTTTCATATTACTGGGTGTTTGTTTTTCTTCACATTTGATGTGCTGAACCAAGACTTTAAATATTGAGTATAATATATTGCACCTTTTGAAAAATGAATTTAGGCAAAATACCTTTTGAGAATACACTATGGCATATACTGCTTCATCATTTTAATCTGATTTGAACAGTTAAAGCTGGCTTGGTGTATAAAGCACAACTATATTACAGAGCTTGTCCTAAGTCATGATCTTTTAAAGGTAATGGCACCCAATACTTCATATTAAAACTTTAGGTGTATTAATACATTCATTCAAAGCTGACTGCATCTTTAAAGGGAAGGAATATATGTATTCCTATACACACACACACACACACACACATATGTACATACAAAACAATATATCTCTAAGATTTATAGATATGTATTATAGCTATTTCCAAATTTATCTTCTGTCTCTTCATGTGCTTCATCACTGTATTTCATGTAGCTGTATAATTGGTAACACTTGATTTGAGCTTAACATTATGAGAATAGAAAACAGAGAAAATAAAAAACAAAAATAAAAAACAATGATAAGGAAAGAAACCTGTGCCATAGAAACAGGTAATAATAATAATAGCAATGTTGTTAAAAAGCCTTGGAGCTAGGACCATATATTTAAGTGGATTTGCCGTACCTGGAGAGCAAAAATAGCAAATTATTAAAACATATTTATTTATTAGAAATGGGGTACTGTTTTCTTCTTTTCACATATTGTTATCCAAACTACTTTTGCAGTGAATATGTAATCTATCACATTTGCCTAACAGGCATATCATGCATTTATACTTACAATTTTGTAGGTGTTTTGACTAATTCAGGCAAGATTAAGAGGCAAAACCACACACAGAGATAAGGTGAGGCCACATGGAGAAAAAAACTGTGTAATGGATCTGTTTCCCTCTCCTTGTGCAGGAGTACATTTCTCTTTTCAGAACAGTTCCCTGGAAAAGGATGGTCGAGAAAAAGTGAGCCAGCAGAAGTAAGAAGGAAAAAAACTACATCAAATGAATATGCATGCTCCTAAAGTCGTTACTGATCTGTGAGCAAATAATCACATAGTGCATGATACATGAAGCTTTATACATCTCCATTAAATTATCTGAATTCTCCTGTAAGTGAAAACACAGATCAAAAACTAGGGTTTGTAAGCAAATAACCACAAAGTTACCAATGCTTTGGTGGCTGAAGGTGGCAGCGCACAGCACGGGGATGTTCACACCAAATATCAGAGCATTGTCTATGCTTCAGTAGGCAGGGCAGTTTGAAAAGCAGTTTGAAATGTTTTACAGCATTATGCTATGTTATTTAATCTATATGCATTCAGCCTTAAAATCTTCCTTTGTTTTTGGTTTTCTCATATCTATCAAAATTTCCAGCTCATTCCTCCAGATTTCACCAGATGTAAGACTTATAGAATCAAAATATATATATATATATTTTTAATACTAAAGAAAAATCATAATAAGGTGATTTTTTAATGTTTTTATCTAGATCAGGTGACTTGAAAGTCAGAATAGGGACAATAGGCATCAATTGTAACAGGTGTATAAGATATTTGTAAAAAACTCTTTCTAGAAGCACTAGATGTATCTATTACTGACAATATAAACTTTAACAACAAGAACTCTAGTCTTTAAAATTTTTTGATTCTGTACAATTTTATCAGTTAACAAAGGTTTTGTTTTTTTTTTTTTTCCTGGAGGAATTTCCAAATACATTCAGTTCTGAATATGTTGCAATATAGTGACAGTGGAGATGTCACTACATTGCAACATATTCAGACTTTGAAAGAAAACACATCATACTCTGTCGCAAGGGTCATGGACAGAAGAGACGCAGGCATGAAACATCCCAGGCATGAAACTCGGGGCTACAATACTCCATCCAATGGACACACACTCCCACTATATACACACAAATACCACAAGCAGAATGGTATTTCTGGTAAATCCACTTAGGTCTGATGCTACTAATAAGGAAAATATTGCAGTTATTCTTTACAATAACATGTATGTTGAATATTCAGAAATAGCATGTATGTTTTGTTCTTCAATTTTCAGTAATTTAAAGATTGAAGAAATATGAAAAACTAAATGGTTTTATGGCCACAGAGTATTCTAAAAAAATAATTTTAGGAGGGCATTCCTCCTTCATCTGTTCCTCTTCTACTAGTTCACCATGGTTTAAATATTTTTAATTTTTTTTTTTATAACCAATGAAAATTGGTGCAGCATTTGACTAGAGAGACAGAAATTTAAGTGTCTAAATGTAGTTGTCTAACCGTCCATCAAGGTCAGTGAAGAGCTAGGTAAGAAAGCCCTTGGAGCCAAGAGACTAGTCTGTTGATCAAATGTAGGTGCTTATCTTCACATGCTACGTCCCTCTAGCCTCTCTTGCCTGAATTGTCTGATTATCTCCTGACCGTAAAGTAGCCTTTGACAGCTCTCAAGGCTGTCAACATCTTCACTGTTACAGACTTCCTCTTTCCCTGGTACAAGGAATTTCAGCTTCTCTTCTGCCCATAGAACAAACTCAGCAGCAAGTGTGGAGACACTGTGTTTTGAATTTTCCATTATAAAGTTCACAAAATTTACATCATTCTTTAGGAAAGATGAGGAATAATTGTAAAAAACCTAAATAACTGGTCCAGGAAAAGAGATGTGATGGCTTGGGCTTGTTTAGATTGAAGATCAGTAGGTCCTCCAGGCTGATGTGGGGAAAGCAGGCAAGAATTGGGGTGAAGCCAGAATGACCAGTTCAGCTTTAAATTATTATTCGGGCCAGTGGTTTGAATAGGTTAAATTTAAGCTTAGTATTACAAGTCTTTTGAATCACCTGAACTATTTTTGGATGGTTTGAGTTTTAGTCTCTTCACTGATTATATTTACCTGTATTAATGACAATATGTTCTTCAAACAATGTTCTATTTTTACTAGCCTTTAACAACTTAATAAATGAATATAAATTAAAAAAAAACCCTACATGTGCTGCTTTCTCTGTCTGTTTCATCCTTCCTATGTTCATAACCTCTGTTATTAGGATATTTTATTTAATATTGTTCCCAATGTAGCCAGAACAAATAACTTTCCAAAGAATATGGGAATATATGCTAGGATCTCACCTGATTGTATTGTGTATTCTGGTTCAGCATGTGCTTTACATGTTGCAGTTGTTTTGCCTGTACAGACACAATCTGTCTCTTGAATTACATAATTTAGAAACAGTTGTTCCATTATTACAGAGACATTAGTATTGCTAAATAGGTTTTGTCATCTTATTTAAATCATTTTATATAAGCATTTGCTGTCAAATGCATGTTTGAGATTTTCTAAATGATTCTAGCCTACAGAACAACTGTCAGCAACGACAAAGTTATCTGTGCTAAAACACAGATGCCCCTATTAAAAGTAAATGCCTTTCTTATTCTGTGGAACATGCAAAAAAATTAACCATGTCCCACTGTGTTAACTGATGAAAAGTGATGCATTTTTCTCCCCAGAATTCACTGGAATACTGGATCTGGTTTAGAAGCAAAAACTGTGTTTTAGTTATGGAAAGACTCTATTCATTACAATTTTCCATATGCAGACACAATAATGACATTTGAAATAGTTTTGCTATAGACATTAGGAATTACTATGGACATTGCACCATAATATAGTTAACTTGCAAGTCTAAATTTTGCATACATATGTTTAATATAACATTGAATTAGTATGTATTCCATGACATATATAAATTAATCATTTAAATGTGTAAGTTTTGTAAGCAGCTGTATTTAAAGTTCTGGAATCATCAGTAAAGATAATAGCAGAAGCTTCCTTTTTGACTAGTGTTAATGTTAAAATTGAAAACAGAACAGAGAAAAAAGTAACTAAATGAGAAAGTTTTCTGATTTTCTTAATATTAGCTAAAATTACAAAGCTCGTATTTCAGAAAAAGCCATCTAAATTTAAATTAAATTTCTGAATCTGTACAAAAACCTGAATTTGCATTCAAATGATTGAACAAAAGTAAAATATATATGGATTGTGGTAGTTAATGATGATCATTATGAGCATTTAATTTTCACTTCAATATTGTACCTGTTTGTTGTATGCAACATGTGACAAAATTCCCTCACAGGAGTCTCAGTGCTTTCAAGGCTTTCATGTTGTATCTTTCACTGGTGAGCTTGAAGAAAATTCACAACACATTATATCAAATATCTCTTTAGTGGTAGGCATGACTGCATCATTTTTATTTTATAGCTACATTATGTGATTTGCCTAAGGGGTCTCAAAAAGCCAGAGGCCATTCTGCTTTAACAATCATTGGATGATTGAATAAAATAGAAAAAAAAAGACTAATTATGGATTGAAGTTGTGTATTTGAAATTGAATTAATGTATTCAGAAAATTTCTGCTCTGAACTCAGTTTTAAAAGATTAAAAAGCCAAACCATGACAAGGTTGAGTACTTTGAAAGCTGATTTAAATGGTAAGGCTTAATCATCTTGTGGGTATGGAGGCATAATTTGAAATGGATTAACAGTTTAGCATTCTGGTCTACATAAACTTTGCTGGATATTTTTCAAAGTCAATGAAGAGTGATGAGCCCTCTAGCACATTCTTTAACAGTGCAATGAGTTACGCCTAAATATTATGTCTGTCTTTTGAAGGCTTATATCTGGGAAAATGAAGTTTACTTTTTTTGACCCACCACTCAGCTGTATCCAACTCCTGAGCATACATTGTGGCAATTATGTGTGTTTGTACAGCAAACATAAACTATCAGATGAAAAAAGGAGCATGGGTGCCTCTGTGCTCAGAGTTATCCATGCAAGGGGATTGAGGACCCTGTTAGAAACCAAAGGCTCCTACACAGTGCACAAGAAGAGGTACTTTTTTCAAGGTCTTGTAGATTGGACAAGTGTGAATGGGTTAGATATTAGGAAAGAGGAGGCGATGTGAGGATGTGAGGATGGTGAGACCCTGGAACAGGTTGCCCAGAGAAGTGATGTCCCATCCCTGAAGGTGCTCAAGGCCACATTGGGTGGAGGTCTGAGAAACCTGGTCTTATAAAAGGTGTCCCTGCCCACTACAGGAGGGGTTGGAACTGGATGATCTTTAAGGCCCTTTCACTACAAACCATCCTATGTTTCTATGAAAGTGTTACTACTGCTTCTTTTACCTAACTGACAGCCTCCTGTTTAGTGTTTAACTGACTGTCATGAGGATTAGAAATGCATACTTGCAATCCTTCATGCATATAGGGAAACTGAAGTGCAGATTTTCGTTGTACAAAGAGATACTTCAGCCTGTCAGGTTTGTTTAAAGGCATTTCAAAATCTTTCATCAAAAGCATTGTAGAAGTATACAGGAGGCTCAACTACATTTTGTGTGTTGCATTATTTCTTAAACTAAGATTTTCAGGAACAACTGGGCAGATGCTATGATGTTCAGGATTTCTAACTTGGAAATATTTAGTAATGCTGTTTGTAAAGTCTGCTTTAGTATAAACTCCTTTCACTTCAGTGACAGATGAGTAGGAATTAAAATTTTATATTTAGGTACGTGCTTCCTGTTTTATTTAAGTGCTTTGGTATTTTCTATTCTTTCTGTTATTTCAAAATATATGTACAAGATACAGAAATAGCCCAAAAACAGCAGTAAAGTTCTCTTCAAAGCTTTACTGACCTTTGGTTGAACCTGATCTGAGCTGTTATAAGACTCTTAAACATCAAGTTCTATATGATTTCTTCTGGCAATTTAGTAGAGCTTTCAGTGACTACACCAAAATAAAAATATTTGCTGTCAGATTGCTGTTATAGTCTTACCTTTGCTACTGACAAACTCCTTAAAAATGGTACAAATTGCTAAGATTTGTCTGTGTTAGAGAAATCCAAATTAAAAAAAAAAAAAAAAAAAAAACCAACATTTCAGATAAACCTGCAAAACAAAGACATGCATGTTTGACGTAAGTACATTAAAATAACATCCAGTACAGTCTTTCTCCTGCACATATTCTAAATGAACATCTCTTTTTCTGGTCTATGAGAAACAGGGAAGATTCAATTGTACTTCTTTCTAACCACTGCTCAGCTACTGCCCAGAGCTGCTTTAACTTCTTTGCATGAGATACTGGTAGAGCTGTGCTCTGCTGCCCCAGGGTTTCCTGGGGATCTGAAGACATTTCTGCCTGGGCTCCTCACATTTTGACCTCCTGCAGCCATCTCCTACACCACAGAACCAGATGGGTTTTCTGCAAGCAAGGACTTGCTTGCCTGAGGAAAATGAAGATGGAAAAACATGGGCATTTGGGCCTGATCCAAAGCCTGCTGAACTCAAGTTATGTCCATGTTTTTGGCATTGGCTGAGCTGTTAAGATTCGATCTTAATCTGTCCAGTGTCAGTGCAAGCTGTATCTGGTTAGAAAAACAGGTATTGCTTTGTGCTGCCGACTTACATGTTCAGAATCTTCAGAATCTTATTCTAGTAGCCACAACAGAGACAAAAAAAAAAAAAAAAGATAGAAATGTAAATGATGTAAAATATAAATGATGCAATTATCGCCAACATGGGCATGAACAAAAATCTGGCTCTGTATAAAAATAGAATATTTTTAGTAGTAATAATAAAAATATTGACTACAAGATGTTAAAATAAGCAATACTTTTATATGTAAACGTGATGGAAAATCTGAAGCATTTAGAAAAGAAAGTATTGCATACACAACAATGAAATTTGTTCCCGCTTAAAGTTAGGTGTAAATCCTTCTTGGTTTCTTCTATACTAGCAGCTTCTTGAATAGTCCGTGATTCAGTCAACAAAATAAATCAGATTGTGAACACATTAAAGTTAACCAGATCTATTCCTTACCCTAGAAATGTTTAATCTATGTTGACAGTTTTGCCTTGAGTGGTTATAGCTGGAAAAATAAGACAAATTACTCTGATCTGGGAGCATATCTGCTTCCATTTTCAAGATGAGTGCATTTAGCTCAAAAAACTCTTATTTGTTACATTGAATTTAAAAGTTGAAATATGTTGTTAAAGAAGTTTTAATGAGAAGTCATTAATAAAGGTGATTAAATTGAGCTCATATAAACATGTCCAAACCTTACAGAGACCTTACCTAACTTCTTTTACTAAAGAAACTTTTTTTTTTTTACAAAAAAAGCAATGATATGGAAAAGCGGCAATTGGTGTTGTGTACCCACAGACACCCTGAAAATTCACATAAAATGAAGTAGATTTAATATAACTACCTGGAGGCAGGAAAAAAAAAAAAAAAACATTATGGGCCAGGGCCATGATACTGACATTGTTTAATGAAAAAGAATTAATTATACCTTTGGAGCAGTTACTACACTTCCCAGTTTCAGGATGAGCAGAGAGCATCAAAGAGGAACTTTTATGGACTGACTGCAAGCTCCGTTCCCCATCCCCTTGCAAAACACAAGCTGTCTCTTTATCTTGATCCATGAGCTTTTTCATCTTATTTCCTCTGTCTGTCCTGTTGAGGAGGGGGAGTAAGAGAACAGCTGAGTGGCTGTGAGGGGCTGGTTGGAGGTCTGGCATCCCTCCAAGGTCAGCCCACCACACAGACCACCACTTAAAACTACAAAAACCCAAAGACGTAACTACGAGTTACACAAGTCCTAAATTCAAGCTTGTACTTGAATGTATCTCTGATTAAGTTCTGTATGTATGACAGCTGAGTGAAGAATCTTGTTTACCATGGGTATCTGTACAGCTCTTTCAGATTCAAAATAGGCAAAAATAAAATCGCACAGTGGTGTTATAAGGATATATATCAGATTAAAATCTGCCTCTCTGAAGTGTCTGCTCTGAATGAGCATGTTTAAAACACAGGAACTACTGGCTTTAGCAGATTCACGTCTGAATTCAATTTTATTCATTCCATGATAATTCACCACTCCAGATTATATTACCACAGGGAAAAAACCAAAACAAAATAAGCCAATCAACAAATAAACAACTATACCAATACCAAAAAAAACCCCAAACATTAGATCACCAGTGTTTTTTAACTATTACAACGTTGAAACAATATTAGATTTCTTAGTTCCTGTTTCCTAAGAGAAAACAAAACAAAACAAAACAACTTTCATTAATTATCTAGATGTACATTTAAAATATCAGAAAGCAGAACAGTCAGGCAGCATGATATCTTCTTTAATTTGGTAGCAAGTAGGTTACACAGAACTGGTAAGAAACTCTTGGCCACTAGATAATAAAGCCTTTGGATTTGGAGGTAGGTCTAAAAATGCCTGATGTGGAAATTTCTTGTTCTTCCATATATTTTGCCATGGAGTAGAATACATTTTCCTTTTTCAGTGCCAAGCCCCTTCAAAGTGCTTGTGGACTGTTATAGACCTAAACTAACTCATGAAGCCAGGCTGCTGAAATAAGCAGAAATAATTTTCTAGAACAGAGTGCTGAGAAGAGCTGCAGGCCTTATGCTTCATTTCTTAAAGAGAGGCGCTTTATTCTGGTCTAGAACAAAGCTTCTGTCTCCATTTGGGGTTCATGATCCATCTCCTGACATTAAGGGCCTTTATCACACACAGAGTAATTTCTCAGATGTTGTGATAGATTTGGTCTTCTTGTCCTTTCTAGCTTAATGGTTGAAGTGCATATTTTTATGCATACTTTGTTGAAATCCATCTTTTGCCCAAGGGTATTTAACCAGTATAATTGAAGAAGTTATAGATAAGATATTTTTTCTCTTTGCTGTTACTATAGTATAGTTTGGATAACATTCTCATTATTAGTGACAATAGTTTGAATGCAAAGAGATGTGTGTCTCTCATCTCAGAAGTCTAAAACAGGTTTCAGTTTCTCTTTGTAGCCTGGTATTCTCACCTTAAAGTATGCATCCACTTTATTTCCTCCAGGAATGCGTAGAAGGAAGAGTGGCTTGTTAATGCAACTGGGTTAAACAGTGAGTGATCGTAAACTGATTATGGCACATATTCTTGAGCATAATATTTTGAAATGTTAATTATTTTTAAGTTTGACATGTGATTTATGTCAAGTTCAATGGATCTGGTAATGACTGAGGATAGTGAGATTAGGAAATAAGTGCATAAATACTTATTAGAATGCTTCTCAATTTGCAGAATGAGGCCCTGCACTACATAAAGACAACTAGCATGACACCCATGCACTGGAGTGATAAGGGTAAAAAGTGCTAATAATTACCATAATTAGATGTCAATTCATCTACATACCTTGTAATGCATACCACTTACACTTTTCTTGAATACCATGCTGATTTGATCTTGCTGTAGAAAAAAAAATTTATATTCTTATTTTTTTTAAAAAAAATCTGTTTTATGAGATACTTACCTAGAAATATTGTTAAAAGGAACATCTCTTACACCAAAAAATTCTTAATTAAAGAAGACTTGCTTTTATAGGTGAAACAAAATAACTGTCTAATTAGACATAGTCCAGAACAATATCATGTTATCAAAACAGTTCTTTTTGGTTAAGTGATTTTTGTTTGGTTGGTTGGTTTGGTTGTTATTTACTTGTTATTTTCTTTTTTGCTTCTTTTATTTTTTAACCAGAAAAAAACACTACTTACTGGCTAACTATTTTTTCTAATTAAGCACACAAAGTAAAACTTGAGTGAAAAATAAGAGTGTATCTGAAGCAAATACAGGCATGTAATGAGATACAGAAATAATGTTTGATGTACCGTGTAAGAATATAAACCAAAGGTTTGATGCCATTTGAATTTTAAGCCAGGCAGGACTAAGTCTATTGAACAGTTAGTAGGGGGACCTCAGAATGATGCTTGGGGAAGGTTCATCTACCCAAATTTTAGAAAACTGAAAGCTGAATGTCTTCTTCTAAGATGATTGCCAGAGACTTCTTCACAAACGATGAAAAGAGAAAGACATTTGGACAGTGGATTTTCTAGTCATGAAGAAAAGGTGTCTAATATTACCAGAATGATTGAACTCTGTCTTCTTACATTAATGTAATGGAAGCCAGAGATGACTTGAATATTAGAGAAGCTAAAAATCAATTTTCATATTTTAATATTTTAATAAAAAAGAAAAAAAATCCTATCTAAAGGGGGTTTTCTTCTCAAGATTTTTTCATTTAAAGGAAACAAAAATTATTTCCACAATAATTTTTTCAAGGTTCCTCTGTCATATGTGCTAGAAATATGGATGTGTTGTTATAGCACCCTGTCAAAGAAATTTGTCTTTTATCTTTAATGTGTTTGGAGTGATCATAGAATCAGAGAACAAGCTGAGTTGGAAAAGACCCATCGGGGTCATTGAGTCCAAATAGTGGCCTTGCACAGGACACCCCAAAAATGACACCTTGTGCCTGAGATTATTTTCCAAATGCTTCTTGAACTCTGTCAGGCTTTCTGCTGTGATGTCTTCCCTCTGGAGCCTGTCTCACTGCTCAGTTACACTCTGGGTGAAAGACTTTCTCAGGATTCATTATCATATTCTTACAGATTATCTTCTGGATGAAAGATAATATAGGAAAAATCATTGTGGATATGTACTTTTCACTAAAGAAAATATCAATGCACCTATGATTAGCACAAATTTGAATCATGAAATAATCTATATTCTATCTTATATTAGATGTGACTGCCTGCAATTAATTGACATTTGATTTAATCCACTGCAAAACTTAAGCTTTAAAATTCAGCAAAATGAGACTCATCTAAAATGTTATTTTCTAATATATTAGAGTCAAAAAAGCCTTTGTCTTTTAAATGTTTGCAATTTTTACTGGTAAATAGTTTTTTAATTGCAACTTCACCTGTTGCGATTCATATAGTGGCTTGTGTAGCTCTATTCTGAAAAATAAGATACCACCCAATCATGGTTACTCTTATAGAGAACTGCACTTGTCAGCATGCCTTTAAATAGCAAGTGTACAGTTTTCTATTCATGACAAAGTTAAGAACAGCTTCGACTTATAAGCAGCATTTATGCTTGCAGCACTTAGGTACAAGCACTTAGCACAAAGGTATTTAATTTCTGACAAAAATGTGTACTAAAAGTAAGCAATATATGTATAAAAACACATATTATATGGAGTATAATATCAAACGTTAAAACTTGGAGGGAATGTATAGATTTTGGCTTTTGTCTTAAATATTTTCCAAAATAAGAACTTATTTATTCACTTATTTATTCATTTACAGGACATTGATTCTTTTTTCTGCAGTAGTTTCATATTTCATTTAGAAAGAAAGGCTACACGTGTAAGCCTTTAGACTACTTTTAGAATTCCAGGAGAAAAAAAAAGCAATCCTTCTGTTCTTAAAAGAGACCCATGGAATCTTTGTCCTTGTTCTTCACATTGACACAGATGTCAGCTTGTTGCCACCTCTATTTAATTTTAACAAGTTGTGCTTCTTGTTTGGGGGAGGGGAGTATTGGAAGAAACCAGAAGCTGAATCACAGCCATTAAAAAAAATCTAGCACACAATAGAAATCAGTTATAAGAAATCTCACTACGGGGAAAAAGGGTTTTTTTTCATGAAGCTTTAATCTTTATAAAGGCTTTCAATGGATATGAAAGTGTGCTACATTTTTATGTTAGTTTTTGTACTGAGACTGGCAGGTGGCTGGAAAAGGACTCAGGAGAGGTTAACACCTGTCTTTTCATAGCTTGAAAAATTCAGGTTTCATCTTTAACTCATTTGAAATCTCAGAATGCTGAAAGCATTAGAATTTTCCCAGTCATTTTCCTCATAATAGCACTATGATGGATTTACGAACTATGGTCCCTATCTGAGACCCATTTCTAATGACAATTATATATACACATATGTATGATTTCTTCCATTGAATTTTCTCAATTCAAGCTAATTATTGACATAAACGATATAAAGGCAGAACATAATTATCAGTTCACATGGTGAAATTTCTCACACATCTGTCATGGTTTCTGAATTTTTTTCCTTTTTTTTTTTGGTTGTGTTTTTTTGAGGTTTTTTGATTTTTTTTTTTTTTTTCTGTGAAGTATAAATGAAACAGAGGTGAATGCTTCAGACAAGTGTCAAGAAACTTTTTTACATCGCTGTTAAGGATATCCCAGAGCCTTAGAATAGTTTAGGCAGGAAGGGACAATTAAAGATTATCTAGTTCAACCATATTGCCCTGGTGGTTTTCACAGGGTCAGGTTGCTCAATCCAAGATGATTGTGAACATTTCCAGTGATCTATAATTTCTTTTGGACAACTCGTTCTGACATCTCACCATCTTCCTTGTAAAGAATTTCTTCCTTACATCCAATCAAAACCGACCCTTCTAAAGTTTAAAAGCATTGGCCCTTCTACTGACACTACAGGCCTTCCTAGAAATTCTCTCTTTTTGGTAAGCCCCCTCTGACTATTGAAAGGTTATCAGGTATTTCAAGGCCCTTTTCTTTGTGCTAAACAGCCCCCACCCTCTCAGCTTTTCTTCATAAGAGAAGTGTTCAAGACCTCTGATCACTGTGGTGGCTTTTCTCTGGGACCACTAAAATCTACTGGCTGGTTACACTGTGTTTGCTGCATCTCAGGATGGCTGCCAGGGCACACATCTGGCCCACACTGAACCTGTCCCGTTCCTTTCTGTAGTGCTGCCCTCCAGATATTCCTCTCCTGATTTGTACTTGTGCCTGGCATGAGTCCATTCTTGGTGAAGTTGGATGGCATTTCAATTTGTTAAATTACTATTAATTCTCAAATGCTCCAATACATCTAAATCCCTCTGCAAGGCAATTAGTCCCACCTTTTGTGGACCACAAAAAGGTTTGGGTTGGAAGAGACCCCAAATACAATCCTCCTACGTCCCCCACCATGTGTAAGGACAATACCCAATATTGGCAGCAAAGTTTTTAATGGTGCATCCAGCTCCTGCACCCAGATAATTGATAAAAATCCTGAAGAGAATTAGACCTATAACTGAGCCCTGAGAAATGCTGCTGCAGACCAGTTGGCGGTCAGGTGTAGTCCCATTTGCTACATTTTGAGCCCTGACCATATGCCAGTCCTTCACACAGTGTGGCTTTTAGAATAGCACACAGAGTAATGTGTTGCTATTATAAAGACAGTAGGTACAGTATAGCTAAGAGTAGATACAATAGATATGCAGTGTATAAATAGGATAAATATCCTATAGTAGCTATCTGTATGTGTAGTATATATTTATACCAGGGTTAATCAAGCACAACTTTGCCAGCCAGTCAAAAGGTGATTATCTTGCTGTTTGCAATGTTGCTGCTACCTTACTTTGAGTGCTGTGTGCTGTTCTGAGACACAGAAACTGGAAAACTTCTTAAGACATTCAAATGCATCCATAGGATGGCAAAAAAGCAGGTGAACAGGCTGGAAAGAGTGTCCCATGAGCATCATCTGAGGAGACTGTAATTGTCTAATTTGGAGAAAAGCAGGCCAAGGAAATTTTACCTTGCTCTCTACAGATTTCTGGAAAATGAGTAGAGAGCGAGGTGCTTTTCCCTGGTTTCTGGTGTCAGGACATGAGAATGTTTTAATGATATGTCTCAAGTTGTTCATACTGGACATTATGAAGTATTTCTTTACCTCAAGGGTGGTGGTTAAACACAGTATCAGGCTTCCTGGAGAAGTGACTGATGCCCCAAGCCTTAGAGAGGCATTTGCACAGTGCCCTCAAGAACATGTTTTAACTTTCGGTCAGATCTGAAATGTTCAGGCAATTGAATGGCATGATCGTCGTAGGTTGATCCTTCAAACAGAATATTCTATGCTATGCTTTATGTGCACTGTATGTATGATATATTTACTATATATTATATTACATATGTATATATTCTATAGTAAAAGAAATGTTATATATGTGTATGTGTGGCTTTTAGAAGATGAAAGAATTTTGCTGCAAAATATGACAGAAGACAGTCATAGTTTTAGACTGTATCAAATGATGCAAAGAAAAGTTCCTCCTAACTTCCAATTTGTTGCCTTTTGCATGGTATTTAAATCTTTGTTATGGAGTGGATAACATTGGCCATAAAGAAATGTTGAAGGTAACCAGCAGAAGTGTATGTTTTCATTTCCTCAGTCTGAGAATACACTGGTGGAAGAGAAATGGACTGCAGAAGTGTTTCTCTTTCCTGTAGCCACTTGTACAATGCTGAGCTTCATAAACCATTAGTTTAGGACAATAGTGGTAATTTCTTATGTTCTGTTCTTGTTGCACTTCTTCCAAAGATGTGGAATCAAGCCCATAAATGAATGACTAAATTAAACTCCTTGACCATATTTTCAGGAAAGCATATCATCATGTGGTTTCTCCTATTCCCCACAAAGTGCATATATGCCCAAATCATGTGATATATGGTCCAGTGAGGTGACATTTGAGATTTACAATTAATCCTTCTCGCTATAACTTTTAATGATATGACATATAGAATAAAAATAAACAGTAAAATTCTTATTTACAACTCCACATTGCAAATAATGTATGATAAATACCACTAATTTTCTAGTTTTTACCTGAGCCTGACTTTTATTTTTTTTAATTAATACTCTAATCCGTAAAAAAAGCACATGTGTACTCTACCATGTGAAAAAACAAACAAACAAACAAACAAACAAACAAACTAACTAACTAACTAACTAACTAACTAAATAAATAACTAACTAACTAACTAACTAACTAACTAACTAAAGCAGGAGGGACTTATCTATGGTCAAATGACACCACAACTTCACACTTTTTCTTTCATATTCCTTAGAGAAAGTCTAAGCAGTATGTTCTGTAGACATATCTGACTTGTAAAAAAGTTAGTTAGAGGAGCTGTAACACAGACAGTAAATGTGAAATCAAGGAAGCAGTGAAGATGATGAGATGACCAGTGTCTCAGCTTGTTTTCTGTGTATGCATTAGTTTCTACTGCAGATGTAGACCAAGGGAGCTGTTATTTCACAGCCCTTCTAGGACACAGGGAATGAAGGTGTTGTATGAAAGACTTTTTTCTAGGACAGACATAGTGGGGTATTTGGGTATTGACATGGGTACTGAATTCACTGTGAATTCTAGACTTCCATCCTAGTCACATCATTCTTCCTGTGTAAAATGTTCATAATTTCCTGTCTCTTGTCTTATTTTGTTTTTTCCTCAGCCTCTAACCAACATCTCTATATCTTTACTTCTGCCTTAGCCTCTTTTCAATCCCTGTTTTATGATACATTATGTGAAAAATCGTGTAAATAAACTTTGATCCCTTTAGATATTCTGCAAGGCAAATATAGGTAGATTTTAATATTCAGTCACTTCCTAACTTCATCTCAGACAAAGTGGCAACTTACCACTATAACTATTAAGTCTCTAAACCTCCCAGCAATGGATGTCACAGACAAGAAGATGGAGTTTCTGTGTGAGCACAGAAACACAAATTAGTGACAATTCCATGGAAGATTTTGAGAGAATTGAGATCCCACTATGTACGAATTCCCCCATCATTTAGATATATGAATTCTTCCATAATTTAGATATAAAGGATGTTCTCTTCACCAACACAGAAAGGAAAGAAATATTCAATGTGTGTGTTTCCCTCCCAGAAGCTACAGTTTACACACAAAGACAGCATTGAGCTTTCATAGCTGTCCAGTAAATCCAATATAGCATCTCTTAGAACTTTTTCCCATTTCACTTCAAGTAGATGACAAGTATGAACAGTCTTAATCTAAATTTTTAAAACATAAAGCAGTTCTCTTGCCACAAGTGGAAGTGCTAATGAAAACATATAAACTGGGAATGTGAGATTGCCTGGAAATGTTTACACAGAAAAAGAGACATGGCTATTGTATCTGGTTTATATCTCTCTCCACTACATAAACACTCACAATCTGCGTATACACAGACATAAATAAAGGGGAAAAAAAAAAAAAAAAAAAAAAAAAAAAAAAAAAAAAAAAAAAAAAAAAAAAAAAAAAAAAAAAAAAAGCTGACCTGCATTTTCGAGCGCTATTAATAAGTTAATTCAACTTGATCACCCTGAACAAAGCTTTTAGCAGTTGCTGGCAACATTATTAGACTACAACTAGATTTATGACTAGATATGTGGAAAAATCCTAGTTGAGTCACAAAGGCAGAGAGAAATAAGATGATTTAAGGCTAAATTAGTTAAGAAAAGTAAATCAGAACAGATCCATCTGAAGCAAATAGGAATTCAGTGGAAAATTATCTCTTACAAGATATACCATTCTATTTCGTATTTTACAGTTACTAACTACTACCCAACATAAGAAATCATATGCATGAAAAATGTACTCATCATCATCTATTTTACTTTCCTTAACTGCCATGTCCAATTTATTTTTGTTTTCACTTTTCCTCCATTATTTTTTCTTCCAATAACAATAACTGCATTCTTTAAGTGCACAAGTTTAAAGGACTTGCAGTATATAGCACATATTCATTTCAGGCCAGCCCTTTGTAATTAATCTACAGAGGCATACTGCCTGTGTTACCGATGAGAACCACAAAAAAGATAATACTTTAGCTTGCAAAGCTATAGATATCTCTATATAAAAAAAGTAAGAGATTCAGCAGTAGGAGAGGCAAACGCGTGAAAACTCAGGGGCTGACATAAAGACAATTTAACAGGTAGAGCAACTACAAGCACATGCTAGAAAAACAAAACATAGAATTAACCCACTGCTTCCTGTGGGCAGGTAGGTGTTCAGCCATCTCCTGGGAAGCAGGGCTCCATCATGCATAACTTCAAATGACTTGAAAAAACAAACACCATGATCTGAACACTCTTTCCTTCTTCTTATTTCCCCTAGCTTTTATTTCTGGGTCTTTTGGAGTCAACTGTCCCAGCTGTGTCCCCTCCCAACTTTTGCACCCTCAGCCTACTCACTGGCAGGATGGGAAGCAGAAAATGTCCACTAAGAAGAAAATTAAATCTCTCCACTAAAACCAATGTTAGTTGGTTTTAAGTTGGACCTAAAGCCTCTTTGAAACAAAGAGGGTTTTTTTGTTGCCTTTGAAACAAAAGAGGCATCTTATACGTTTACAAGCCAGTACTACCTTGCTGTACCCCATCAGTATTGGTTTAAAGAACAACAGAGAGATTTCAGTCCAAACACTGGTCCTAACAAGTAAGAGAAAGAAATGAGAAATTTTGGAGAACCATGTAATATTGTTCCTCACGTCAATGACAAATTAACAATGAACTATAAAATCATGTCTCTGAGTTATAATAGCAACTAAGTTTTACAATTCCATTCATTAACGTTTTAGCAGTCCAGATCCCCAAAAATATAAAATGATTGTCTATTCTATAAAACATCTTTAGGTCTGTAAAAGCATTTTGTTATGTTTGTAAGAAAACCTGTCAAAAGAAGCAAAGCATGTTTGTTCTCTCTACCTAGCCTTAATGTTTCTATACAAACTTCAATGGAATGTAAAATATTGGTCATTACTGGCATACAGTGGAAATATAATTAGCGTATTTTTGGTTTCTTCCAGATGTGCAGCTTGTTAGAAAATAAAAAAAAACACCTGAGCAACAAAGAAAGATAAAAGTTTATTCTCTTATCATAAAAAGAATCTTGTTCCTGTTTCAAATAGCCAAATCTGTTGAAATTTAAAATTTTATTTTATTTCCAGTAGATGTGGGAACTCTAAATTACATGCTATCATGTAGTATTGAGTATTTAGAGACTATAGTCAACAATGTAATATTGTAATAATAACAAATCTTCACAGATAGATGTCTCTGTTAACAATCTCGTAAAAAGACAACTACGACATGATTGATTTTTCTCCAAAGATTTGTAAAAAAAAGTCATATACTCAAGATTTTAGAGTACAAAGCAATGATTTTTAAGCAATGATAACAAGAAATAAACCCAAAGCCTTATATATATATTTTCCATTAATTTATTGAAACAAGGGTTAATGACCCAGATCATGATGCAAGGAAAACCTGGAAAGCCATGCATATTCTACCATAATCATAATAAAAAACAAACAAATAATCAGAAAGTTTTTTTTTCTTGACCTATCTCTTGCTGAATTATTTTTTCTATATTCCTTTTAAAACTCTAGTAACATAATTTCTGACATTTTTTATCAAAATAATTTAGCCGATACAAAATGTTTCCTGCATACTTTTGCATTTTTAAAATATTTATGATGGCTCTACCACATGATATGTCCTTTAGGCTTTTTTTTTTAGTCAAGGTATGAATATTTAATTCTAGAAGCTCTCATATCATAATGTCTTCTATCAAAATCAAATATATTTTAAAGTTTTGTCCAGTTATTTAAAGATTTCCTTCAGACAGACAATCTGATATTGCATTATTTTTTCTTTCCCTCATAAGAGAATGTGGTTTTTTTCCTTAAAAAGCTGATTAAGTCTCTTCATTCTCTGGAAATATTTACTGCATTATTTTACTGCATGATTAGATATGATTTAGAAATTATAACTGCCAACAGAGAAGAAATTTTTATTGTCTGATTAGATTACATTAATAGACTATAAGTCTAAAACTTTCTCTTAACTCTTCTACAAAAGATTATGATTCTGTATTGGTCCTTGCTCATCCATGTATGTGGGAGGCATGATCATGGAGAGGAATTTTTTTAAAACCAGAATGAGTCACATCTTTGTCAGCAGAAAGTGAAGTGACTTTTTTTTTTTTTTTTTTTTTTTTTTTTTTTTTT